>JAUMTR010000026.1:3225213-3283176 GCA_032270685.1 Microctenopoma stevenorrisi
AGTAGAACTTAAAATCAAATTATTTTTTGATTAACTGATTATTTTAAACTCTGACAAGTCATGATTATATATTGAATAAAAAGGCATAATTTGTGTGTCACCTGAGCTCAAAAAAATAAAAATCAAACGTAAAAGGTCTAACAGTACTTTTAAACTTGATTTTTCATTTTACAACAACATAGATATTTATGTAATGACAAAAGGTCCCATTAGTTACTTTTTAGAGTGTACTAAGTCCAGTTGCTATTGGATAAACCTTTTTTGAGATAAGGATGGGGTACCAGGTTAAGGCTCTTTATTTGGGTCATGTTAATATCACAACGCTATCAGGCAGTAGAATAAATGTAAACCATCTAACATAGCACAGTCTCAAATCTTTAAGGAATAAGGCCCAGAGAATCACATCTATGTGCAGGTCTTAGCTTAATAGAAAGCCATAATTTTGCACTGCACCTGCATCAAAAACACAATCCGCAAACAGACGTCTAAAAAAACAGAACAGGAGGAGAGGGACATGTTCTAAAATCTATCCATTATTAAAATATAAAGAGTACGGAGGTCCACAATCCAAAATCAAGAGACAGAAGACAATCAGGTCAAACAGGGTTCTCACGATATTGTTAAAAGCAGAGGTGATTTAAAAAAGTGGTAAACATGCCGCTGTCCCAACTTTTTTGAAACGTGTTGCTTGCATCAAAATCTAATTTCTCATGCAGAGCATAGACCAATGTATGGCGTGACATTTTCTAGAAATCATATCATTTATCTTCTCTTTCTGTAACTAGAGATTGAACACAGTGGGAGGGTCGAACAAGGTGTGAAGGGTCATTTACATTTTACATCTTATTTCACAATTTCATACCTTAACAGGTGCACGTTATCTCAGATAACCTATTAATGTATGATTGACCTGTGAATAAAGTTATATACATATTAATCCATTTGGGGAAACTGTTGAGTGGTCATATTTGCATATCTGCAATTCCACGACAACTGGAAAACGTCATAAATCGAGGGTTGTGTGTAATATAAAAATTCTGCTCGTTTAGGCGAGATTTTTGTCAACATTTTATTTTGAAAGTGCACGGCGGACGTTCAGTGTTATGTTCACGGTACCTTGACACCGTGATCACATTCTGGAGGATACGGCGGAGAGAATGTGGCATTCACGGCGAGGAGGGAAAAGCTCCGGGAACGTTACAGTATGAAAGTACTAAAGTCCTTAAAGTAGACGTAGTCTTTATGTTAATTCATCGTAGGGTGAAAAATTATTATGTAGTACATTTGGAAGCTACTACTTCTGGACTACTGCACTGACTTTACCTTTTACAAGGAATACTTTTCCAGCTCTCCCGAGTCTTTCTCCAAACTGCCACCGTGGTCCGTTAAAATTGAGCGGTTGGAAGTGTGAAAGTGGTTTATTTCATTAAAAAGGTAGGTCGTGTATAACATTTGTACTCCCTACTGACAGTCATAAATGTAGGTTAATGGACCGTACATGTGCGTTAACATAGTTCGGTGCAAAGGTCGGAGCCGCGGGGTCTGGCGGCGGAGCGCTGTCCGGTGTGTTTACATGCCAGACTCCGGCCTCGAAACGCCAGTTTCTCCGCTCCGGACAGAGCTTCTGGCCGAACTTTCTTCGCATCTTATTGCTATGGTGTCTTTTATCAGCATAATAGATGGCGAATAGGGCTGTGAGGTATTTTTTGTATCTTTATACTTAAATTATTTGAACTAATTCACTAAAACTTCAAAATAACACCAGAATTATGCCAGAATCAGACTGGTTCTTAACTTTGACCATTCAAACCAAGAACCACAGTGATGAAGGTGGAAAAGAGTTTGCCAGTGGACTGAATGCCAATGAATTGAAGATAGCTTTTTAAATGCCATTACTTTTTCTGCAGTATGTTACAACATTACATTTTTGACACTGTCCAAAACTTCTGGGGCAATAAAATTATTTTCCAAGTGAAGCTTTCAACTGCTTTATTCCTCTCCTCTTTCCACCCATTCACTGACACTTGGTGCTCCTGGAGTGTCAAAGTGACATTTCTGAGGACTGTTCCTGTGATCAGTGGAAATGGGACTGATAGCTGTGTGCTCCTCTGTGGCTGCCCGCTTATGTAATAACACAAGTTGTAACCAGGAAAAGGGAGCAGGCTGCAGGGCCACACCAGTATTTCTACAGTCTCTGGACTCTGTGATCCAAGTACAAACCTCAAACCCTTTTTTTGTTTATGTAGCAACACTGACTTTGAAGTGTGGTGCTGCAGCCCTGATCGTGTTTTCGTGCCGAGATCAGGACTGTCAGCTGTAATGTCAGTTATCTGCAGGAAAGCTGGAGCAGAGATGACTTACTCTGCCAACTTCTACCTCCCTTATCTGCGCGCTGTGGCCTGGCCACTGGGCTGGAAGAGTTTAAGTAGCTGTTCTGCCGTTGAAATGAAAGTCCATGCATGGCCAGAGTGAGCATGTGATCTATCAACGAGCCCCGAGGAGAGCAGCAGAAGTCAAGCGAGTGTCTGAACGTCAGGTGGTCCAGTCAATCAGTTTTTCTACTCTACTTCAAAAATGTGAAAGAACTGAGTATAACAGTGTGTTGTGGAGATCACATCAGTATTTACACAGCAGAGACAATTCACAAGTAGTTCCCTTATTTGTGTTTGAAGATTTGCTGAGCTGTAATTAAAGCGACCTCTCAGCTCACAGGCTGTTAAACACTCCACTACTGCGGTGTCACGGCACCCATCGCACCTGTGACAGGTGTGTGTGCCTTCATGTGCAAAATGTCAGGCCATGTTGTCCCTCCCACACGATGGAGAGCGGAAACCCACAGTGACGTTTATGTGCAGTGCCTCGAAGTACACATCCAGCATCTGACTGTCTCACATCCGCCCCTTATTTTCCTGCAGCCACTTGTTTTGAAGGCCCTTAATTTGTTCATTGATTTTGAGTTTTTGATGTCAGGGACATTTTAAGCTGTGTTTAAGAGTGATACCTCTTACCTCACATACAATCTTTGGCTACAGACACCAGTGTTGAATTAAAGCCTGTTTTCTAACCAGGTTCAGACAGTACAAAGCCTGCATCACTTGGTCTGTCATCAGTTTTAATTGTGAAACTAACATGATTTAGCATCATTTGATGTGAGCTGTTGGTTTCTCATTTGAATCGGAAGCAGCACTATGTGCCCAGCAGGATGAGAAGCTGCTTGTAGAGACCTTTTTAGTAATAGTGCAGCGGCACGATTTGAGAAGCGTTAGGACTGGGTGAGTGGATTCAGAGTTTGGGTTTGATGAATTTCTTCTGCGTCATTTCAGTTTCACTTACTGCATATCCAAACATGTGTCCGACAGGAGAGCTGCTGTGGTTTAGTCTGGAGTACTATGACAGATAATGTGATCTGTTTTTCTCATTTCTTTTCCCACTCAGGCCCCCGATGCTGACCGCATCAGTCCCCCACCTCCAGTCACATCAGCACTAGCCCGACAGACCTCCACCCCCCTCGGCTGGACCCTGGAAACAATATTTCCCCTCAAACAGAGACTGAAAAGAAGAAACGTCTGAGCAGGAAATTAAGAGGCAGAAAAGTTTCGATCTATACCACACAGCCCGGAGTTTTTTTTTCAGGTTTGTGTCTCAGGCTGTTGCCGGACTGTGAGAGGAAGAGAGGAAGTGGAGAGCCTCACCTGAGGCAGGTCCATGTCTCAGCATGAAGAGGAGGTGCCAGGGTTTTAAATAAAGCTGGTTCCGACTAAAGGAGGAGGGAGGATGGGGAAGGAGCAGGACCTGCTGCAGGCAGTGAAGAGCGGAGACCTACTGTCCACTCAGAAGCTGCTGTCCAAACTCAGAACCAACAGGAACAGTAAGTCCAGCTTTACCTGTCTGCTGTTGTCTCAGGATCACTTACTGCCTTCACGTCTTTAAGGTGTAGTTATTAGTTAGTTATTATAATTAATCCACATCCTAACATGCAAACTGAAAATGTAAATGCTCACTGTGACACTTCCTTCATGTGTTTCTGTTGCTGCGATGAAAAGTCCCACACTGTACTTTGTTCTGTGTGGTTAGTTCAAGGTCTAACCTGATGTTAAATGACCGTGCTCTACACGTGTATGGGCCATTTACTTCTTTTAGAGTGAGATGAAAGTCATTTGACTGGTAACTGGATAAATTCCGTCTGCTCTCTTTTATTTGACTGTTATTACGTAACTGTCTGCTGCCTGCTTGTTCTGTGCCTAAACTTTCATCCATCCTTTTGTTTTGATTTGAATTATTATTTCTGTGGTTTTCAGGGAGTCATGCTGCGGCCATGATGGTTTCTTTTCCATTACAAACAGTCAGAGGTTCTTGGGATTGGAATGGTCAAATTTGAGGGAAATCACTGAAGTAACTTGCTCAGTGAAGTAAAACTAAAACGTTTCCTAGTTAACGCACTCCGGTGTTACCTGTTTCATCCTCTCTTGTGTTGTCAGTTAACGCTCTCTGTTGTGTTGCAATAAACCTGCAGACTTTGGATATAGGAACTCCTGTTTTTTACTCTGTGGCGGGTTTTCCTCTTGTAGGCAAAAACCTCAGACAGGAGACAGGCAGGGCTGCTGTTAACTCGCTTAAACAAGCACTTTGCTGAGTTTTGCTTCCTGCTGTTCTCACACCAACTAAAACTCTGGGTTTAAATGGATGATAATGCCAGTGATTCTTATACAGCGAGGCAGCTCCCAGTTAAGACACGAAGGAAGCATTTTGATCACTGCCTCGATGAATATTTAATCCTCCAACACATCACATGTTTTTGTAGATAAAAGGCTTTTTGGATGTTGACTGTTTGACAGTGCAAAGCTGCCCCTGTGGTTTTAATTTGTGGATTTTCAGACTTTAGGTTTGTGGTGCTTATGCTTTTGTTTAGCAGCTTTTGATCTGTGCACACCCCAGATGAATGGTGTCATGTTTTCTGCAGTAAGTCTGGGCTGGAACACACTTAGAGACTATAGAGTTGATTACAATTGTGATGTGGTTGTGACGACTGGCCGGACCTAGTAACTACTCATAAGACCTTGACCCAAATGTTCTTGTGTCTGCGTTGTGACTTGAATCTGTGGATGGGTTTCAGAACCCTTATACTGCTACCAAAAAAAACAAAACCAGAAACTTTCTACTAAGGTGTGCAAACAAATTAGTGGGAATGCTGCTTGGGTGTTGAATGATGTGTTTCTTAAGTAAGAAGTACTAATGAGGGTTATGAACATGAAAGCCTTATTTAAACTTGACTATCATTCATGCCTACTTCTTACTTGAGAAACTCTATACTAACAAAAACAAACAAAGACACCAACAAAAAAGTATATTTTAAGGTTGGAAAGTAACAGTCTCACTGTTAACTATTTAGAGAATAAAATGCATAAAATGTTGCAGCAACAAGAACATATAAAAAGAAAGTTGCTGAACAGTTCAATGAAATGATGAATCAACGTGGAGGAGCTCATGACCCGAAACGCCAGTGGATCTGTCCAGCATAGTTGCCTCTCCGTGGAAATAGCACATTGGAACCAACTATATCACTATATGTAAACCCAAAGCAAGCAACGCTTTTCAGGGTGAGGAGGTGAAATATTGCTGCCTGGCTGAGTCAATCACTTTATCTCAGGCTGACCAAGCTGCATTCCACTTGCAGAGCTGATGGGAGCTGCAGGGAAGGTTTGAAGGAGCATCACAAAGACCTGCTGATGTGGATTTTCTGCAAAATATAATAAAATAAAGTGATTTTACCTCGACTGTCATTGGACAGTCAATGAAATCCATTATTTTATCTCCAGCCGAATGTGCTGAAACTCAGAGGCTGAAGAACCAAACTGTGACACTATTGGTTGGATCTGGATCCGATTTCTCCTTTAGATCCCCGTAGGAATGTCCTCAGTGAGAACAAGAGAAAGGTGACTCAGGTGCAGCTTTAGATGTGGTTGCTCTCCTCTACAATGGCAACTATCTCCAGTTACAACAGTCAGTTAGCGTCATGTTTACCACTCCTCTGCTCTCCCATTGTCTTGCTTTCGCTGAGTAGCTAACCCGCGATACGGCTACATACCGGGTCTCATCGTCAGACACAGGTGGCAGATGTGCACACAGCTCTGTTCATTCTAGATTTGGTGTCTGTACGTGGACGTGTTCACACATGCTCTGTTACGAAACAGAAAAACTTAAGACTAGCCAGACCAATGTTTTAGAGTCTGATGGACGGTAGACTTCGTTGAGTGATTTCTGAACAATAGTTTGAGCTGGTGCTTCTTTTCATTTAGCCCTCTCTCCTCTCCCCGTGTGACCGATGTTGTGGCCTCTCAGGCGTCTTTCTGCCCTGTCAGTTTTTTTCCTGGTAGAGTAATCAAGACAAGGGGCCTCTGGGGGCCCTGGACTAACAGAAGGTCAGTCTTTATCAGGCAGAAAACCACTCCCATGTCACAGAACCGTCTACACGGCCGGCGTCTAGGGTCATCAGCAACCTCTGACCTCTGAGGATAAATGTAGTGCATGTCAAGAGGTGAAGAGTTTGAGAATGGGTCAACAAATGATCTGTCTTCTATCTGTTGACCAAACATGGACAGGATGAGGCTGTAACAATGATGGAGCAGACAAGAACTTGAACTGCCAGTTTCAAATCAGTAATATCAGTAATATTGTTCGAAACCAAAAAAATCCCCCAAAGATTGTTTAAGTGTGCAAAATGAGGTATGGGGTGTCAGTATTTCTTTGCTTTCTGAAGAATTAAAGCTTAATTTACACATTTTCTCGACGTGCTGGCACTGTCCACTTTGACTGGAGAGGCTACAAAAGGCTACCAGCTGCATGACTCGGGAAAGTTAAGACAGGATTAAGTGATTAAATTTTCTGATTCTAATGACACAGAAACAAAGGATGGCACTGTACGTTGCAGGTTTGCTAAGTCGACATCAACATCTGTTCCAAAACAGTCTAAAGCCAATTGGTGTCAGGTCCATCCTGGGCTCGACTAAAATGAATCTGACCAAATGCAGATGCGTCTTTAGTTACTGCTGTGGGTCTCTGCTTCTTGGGAAGGGAGCCGTTCAGACACACAATAAGAGTAGCGGCCTGGCCTGGTTCGAACCACGTCTGACTCCTAATCCATTCCCTACCAGGTGTGTCCCTGAGCCAGACACCCAGCGCTAGCTCATGTAAGTCGCTTTGGATAAAAGCGTCTGCCAAGCAAAGTAAAGTAAAGTAAAGTAAAGAGTAGAGTGGAGCAGAGAAGGAGTTATGGTCGAGTTGGATTGGTGAATGCAGAATTGTCCACATGTGATTGGTGCAGAGGAGGACGTAGACCTCTCTGCGTGTCTCTCTGACGTTGACTTATAAATGTTGGTATATGGTCCCCTCAGCCAGCTGACAGGCCTGTCTCTGCTCCCTGAGGGACTTCCTGCAGACTGTCACATGACTCCCAGCTATTGTTCTCCACCTCTACACACCCAATCCATCACTGTAACATGTTACATGTTACATGAGAGTGTTTGAAACCAGCAGCCCACTAAATGGACAGGAAGCATGTTTTCTCTTTTTATCTCACTAACCAGTGAGACTTTACTTCAACACGAACAATTACCAGCCTTGGTTCCATATTCCCGTAGGTTTCCTAAAGCTCTTGAAGAGTATGTGTGACCCAGACTTCGTGTTCCTGACATTTGGTCTTCTATCATCTGCCCCATGCCCAACTGCTATCACCCAAATCACAAGGAGCTCCCAGATGGTGCCCAGGATTAAGAGGAATTATAGCTCTGGCGTGGGAAGGTGGTGGTGGTGGTGGGGGTCCAGCTTTGTTTGTCAGGTGCTGGGGAATCCCATTCTCATCACGGCGCTAGTTACAGTCAGCACACTGTGACTGTACTGCTCCACAATGAGCTTTTAGCTGACTAATCTCATAACCTTAATTTACTTTACAGCAAAACTAGTAGTTGGATGGTGGTGAAATTTTGTGCCATTTGTTTGTGATGATCCTTTGAAGTCATAAAAGAAAATATTACCTATAGGATCTGCCTTCAAAGCGTCTGTCGTTCAGTCCTCCAGTCCACTCTCACTTTGTCACTTTCACACATCAGCCACCCTATTGTAGTGCAGAGTTTAACCAGATTTAAAGAAGGCCAGAGGTAATGTAGTACATCAGCATTTGAATAAGTGCTGACAGATTTCATTTACTTTTGTGTTTCAACTCATGTTTTTTTATGCTCAGAGGTTCACAGAAATGCATCCAGTGCTAAACTAACCTTTCCAGGAAGGCAGTCTGATAGAAATGTGCGTAAATATAGAACAGATTTCTCCAGAAAATCATTTTAACAACCAGTCGGGTTATGTTTTTTTAATAAATGGAAAACACTGCTTATACACATAGTTTTCAAATGTTTAAGCATACACATAAAAAAGCTCAAACCGATTTTTTTTCAATTTTAACTACAAATAAAAGCAAACAAAAGCCTCCCTGCCCTAGAACATTACCATCTGTCTTTTTTTTAACAGAAGTGTGCCACAGGACGCATTGTTATTGACCCAGTGATATTTCATGTTAAAGCTCATCGGTGTCGTAAACCTGTCTGTGTTCTATGAGAAAGCCGGGCGGCTGAGAAGTGGAACCAAACAGCGAGTAACATGCTGAGAGAGGAGCAGACTCCCACTCTGGATGTCTGCTGCCTTTTCACACGTATCTGCTCCATGTCTTATTCATGAGTTTGAGTTCAAACTCAGCTCGACCAATCACATGCCGCTTAGTATCCCCGCTCTTGAGTGCTGGCAGGACCCCTGTTTTAGTGTGGACTGTTTAAGTCTGCAGCTCCTCTCTGTTTCTCTTTTCATGTCCTTTCATCAAGTTCACACTTCTTCTACTTTTCTGAATCTGGCTTTGATATCTAAAGAATCTCAGAGCAGGAAATCAGTCCTATCTGACCCAAACATTTCTTGGCTTCTACACTACTTTTAGACTTTGGAGTAAATTCATTCAGCTTAGTAAATCATTCCTGACTGTGCTGGTAAGCAGGAGTCCTGACCTATGGGCTGCAGGAGACTGTGATCAAGAATTAACCTTGTGGCTGAAAGTGTGGGTTCCTGGGATTCTTTGATTCATTAACGCAAGCCCCACTGCTGCTGTGAGTCAAAGGTAAAACTGCATCTAGTTCTAGTTCACCTTCCCAGGAAGGCAGTCTGATAGAAATGTATGTAAATCTAGCAAATGAGCTTTCTCCAGAAAATCTGTTGCAGCAGAGCTTTTTGTGCAGCCATGTCAGATATCTTGCTTTTCCTGCTGACTAATGGGGGAATAACGGAGTCAGTTGACATGCTTTGAATCTAACTGGAACAAATTTATAGATTCACACCCTCACTGCTCTTTTCTCACACTGAAGAATAGCCCTGAAAACAGGATGTTCTCGTGTCTCAGGAAAGGTCAAGCAAACACAGGAGACTGGTTGTTGATCTAATCAGTCCCTTATTACTCCGATGACGATTAGCGAGACTCTGGTTGCTCTATTTCCAAACGACAGTATAAAGAGAGGGAATAATGAGGAGGGAAACGTTTCCAGGTTGGAGGAAAAGTGTTTAGACCTTACAGATAGTGTGTGAAATTCTTCCCTAACGTTTGAGCTGCTAGTGTTTGCCTGTCAACTCTGTTGTTGGTGTGTTAAAGATTTAATTGGTCCACTAAACAGACAGATCATCTATAGACTAGTCAACCTGACTGTCATACAGCTGAGAGGGAAACGAAGCTCCCCTGTATGATTTGGGACTGAGGCGCCCCTCAGGATCTCTGGCTGTCTCGGGTTTAAGTCGTCTCCAACATTAACTTACCTACAACAACCACTAACACTAGTCCTTCCTCAGTGCAAGTTCAACATGGACTAAAAGACAGTTAGAGATTATTCTCTGGCTTTCAGAGGAGAAGGAGATAGTGTGACATTTGTTGTTACACTCTCAGGTAAAAATAGAAATAATGGTGATAGGCTGTGGTTTCAGATATTTAACAGTGTCTATATTTACAAGAACTGTTGTTTCCAGATAAGGTACATTTCTAGAATTGTGAGCATGTACCTGATCGTAAGCATGATCCACAGCGTCTCTTAGTGAAAGTACTGTCCTATAAAATCTATATAAAGTTAAAGGTGGTTGATCATGGTGCAGTGTGATGTAGCTCGAGTTCTTCATCACTACTCGCAGCTCCTAACACTCTCTGAGCTCTCCTAAATATCAGCACAAATAGGAAGTTAATGGTGATGAAATGCCACAAATAAGGATTTATTTCCCACTCTGTGACTTACTAAGTTTGGGCTGTGATCTTGAGCTGAACCAATTAACCCACGTAGAATTTTTGAAAATAGATCATCTGCCTCTGGGATGTCTGCTGAACTGCTGCTGAACTGATCCCATTTGATAGTATACGTCTTCTTATTTTTCACATCTGCAATATAATGACGTTGGTCTCCTCTAAAATAACCAGGCTGTGAGCTTGCTCAAAGCGGTGTTAGCGGAATCAGGTCCTCCGTTCAGTTTTTATGGAGGCTTTGAAATGAAGACTAGGAGATAATGAATGTAGTTGGAGGCTACAGCCTGTGTATATTGTGTGGCGTCATGCAGTGTGTGCTGCAGAGTAATGGCTGCCGGAGTTTTTCTTTATTTGGTGCGTTATGTAATGATAATGTTCTGCACCGGGCCCTGCTTGTTGGCTGCTTTTCTCTTTTGTAACTTTCAAACTGAAGCCTTTTTTTAATTCGGGACTCAATAACTGTGACGTTACAGGAGGTTAAAAGTCACAGTTAAAAGACTTTTAATGACCCATCAAAGGCTTTTACTTTGACAAACCTGACCAGTTGTATGTTTGGTTTCTTAATCAAAGATAGAATTGATAAGGGTTTGTAACACGCATTAGGGTTTCTCCTTCATCTCTGATTTATTTTGGTAGTATGGCTCACGCATTGTAACTGTAACTGTACGAGGGGCTACCAGGGCCGGCGCCCCAGCTCCTGATTGGCTGAACACACCTGAACACTCCTGATCTCCTTGTTGGAGAACAAGCAGGACACAGATCCTTGGGGAGCAGGATTAGTCTTTCCTTTGATTAGTATGTGGTCTTACTATCTGAGGTTACCTTCCAGTCTGACTTTAGACAGACTTTGATTCAAAAAGAGGCGACATCACTCAGTCATGATCTTTATTTCCTTATTTAGCCATCTCTAAATGGTCTCTTCAGGAAAGATCTAACTGGAAAACATCCACAGCACTGAAGTAGCTCCCTTTTTAGGCACTAAATCATAATGTGAGGCTGACACGCTGCTCTTGTTTAAAGACATTAGACTGGTGTTGTTGGGAATGTAAAAGTGCCATCTGTCATTGTTTTTGGATATTACAACTCACATATCTGTAAGCTAAAAATAAAAGGTTTGTAGAAGAAACCATAGCACAGCGCACACATTTTTTCTTGAGCCCTTACTCTGTAGTTGACTTTTTTCTTTTCAACCCAGCTGCACACAAAAATCTCTTGGAAAAGCCCACATTTAAGATTGACTAGTATCTCATATAATACCCAGAATCCTCTGAGGTTCTTACTGTAAAGTAAATGTGTACTTCATAGTGTAAAGAGGTTTGTCTGCCTGGATGTTCCTCTCACTTTCTGCTGTTACACAGCCTGCCTTGCATCTGACTTATACGTTTTGATTTGGCTTTGGCTGTGTGAAGAACATTTCCCACCATCGGGAATTAGTGGAATTTAAAGAACCTTAATTTGGGTCAGATTTGTGGTACGATGCTAGAAATTGTTGCATTTTCACTGAGAGACCTTGGCTTGTGCATATATGCAACATTTGGTCCAATTGTCTCTTATTCAAACCCCTTAAACTGATAAAAGCTTTAGGATCAGTCGAGTCTATGGCTTTCAAGGGGCCATTGTGAGGTCTGACTCACAGCTGTGTACTCGAAGCTAGAAGTTGCAGTTATTTTTCCCCCCCTGAAAATCCCCAGAATTGTATCTGTGCCAACCATTGTCGGAGCAGTGGAGCGATTTTGAATGCAGAGGGAAGAATAGAGGTGGTGATGTCATGGTGTCGGTATGTGGACCCCATAGCAATACCTTCGGTCCCCCTTTTTCCCTGGAATTTGACTCGGGTGAAATACAGTGTGCAGAGGTCTTCTGGAAGTTTTCAGTCAGCGGAAAAGAGAGAAGGGCGAGCGTGACCTCATGGGTGTTGCAGCACTGCCAGTAGTAGACTCTCGCTGCTCTTTCCCAGTGAGGCTTAAAGACAACTTCAAACAGAGTCTCACTCAAAGGCTGAGAAACTGGCCTGGGTATTTTTGGGACTGTAGTGCAGAAAAGAAGAAAGAAACTTTTCAGAGTTCACTTTGATTTAGTGAATTAGTGAACTTATTTGACTTATCTTTTTTATTTTGTTGTCCAGTGTGGTGTTCAAAGTAGGAAAGGGTTTCGTTGGTTCAGGAGGAGCTTCTGGAGGCTGGAGATAAATTCACAATGACTGAAAATGAGTTCACATCATCTCTGTGTCTTTACTGCCAGGTGCAAAATCTCTCCAGCAGCCAAGCATTGCAGCTGTTGATGCTGCTGAGCTCAAGAAAAAAGAGTCAGACCGTTAAACACACTAATGTGGGATTTCAGTACAGTGTATTTCTTGTTTCCTTAAGTGAGGAATGTGGCTTTGCTGATTAACCGATCACATTTCTGCTCTTTATATGTCACCTTATTTCTGTTACTCTATGTGGAGGCCTGACCTGCCACACCCAGACTGCCTGCCAAACTGGCATGCCCGGTCACATGCTGAAGGCTCCAGCAGTTGGGGGGTTGTAGTGGTATAACTGTCCAGAGAGATGGAGGGCTGTCTAAGAGGAAAAGACCATAATGCGCAGAGGAACGGGTGTGGAGCTGAGCTCACATCCCTCCGAACAATATGCTGAATCGCTTCTTGTTTCAAGTTCAGGCAGAAACAGGAACACCTCACTCCACCCACTCCGAGACACATGAAAAACAATACTTTAAAAGCTTCACAGAACATAAATAGACACTTTTTGTTTTTGTTGTGTTTCAAACAGTTTGTTGACCTAGTTTAATAAGACTTGAAATAATCTATTGTTAATAATCCTCACACGGTAATCAATTACTACCACTCAAATAAGAGGAAACCCTGCTTTTTATTGGGATGTGATAGTAATGCGAATGAATTAGACATGGCGGAGCAACTACGTCATCTGTCACCATTAACATGTCAAAGCCATGAACAGCATCAGGGAGGCAAAGGAACATTTTACTACTTGTATTACTCATTTAGGGGTTGGTAATGCTTTCCTGTAGTGGTTCGCTCCTTTTGTTGCTTGTTGTGGTGGTGTGTTTTCAGAAAGCTCTAATTTCCCCGTAATTATTATTAAATTACACAACAAGTTCCAGGAAGCATCCCAGGAATCTACAGGATCTTCAGTAACTTTCTCAGTGAAAGAAGGCGATTACAAAATCATGGAGACTGGTGCTGACACGTTCCCTACACTTTATTAGTAACAAAATGTTTCATTGTTGAGCTCAATATATACAGTGGATATGCACATACTGTTTTAGAGATCTGCTGTATTGGTTCTCTTCCCTTTTGTCTTCCATTATT
Organism: Microctenopoma stevenorrisi; assembly: GCA_032270685.1. Lineage (NCBI taxonomy): Eukaryota > Metazoa > Chordata > Actinopteri > Anabantiformes > Anabantidae > Microctenopoma > Microctenopoma stevenorrisi. The sequence continues at coordinate 3,238,857 of JAUMTR010000026.1, forward strand.
TTCTGGTGGGTTGTGGTAAACAGTGACGTTTAATACATAAGTCCTGCATTCAGAACCTGCAGAGGGAGTATTATAAGATTAAGTTTTAAATCTGGTATTGCATGCCTAGGTGGAAGACGTGACTTCTGCTCTGACATGTCTGATTCACTCATCAGCAGCTTTTAGATCAGCTTTCCTTTCGAACAGTTTGTTTTGTTTAGACATGCCCAGCTTCAGGACAACATGTTGCTTATTAACAAGCTGGAGTCCTATGGGTGCACAGTATGGGTCCGTGTGTGTGTTTAGATACTGTATAGGTCCCTAAGCACACACTAGCAGGACCAAGACGGCTGTCTTCATTAGGTCCAGCCCCACTGAGGACCGTCCTGATCGGCATTTCTACAGCAGAGTGTGAAAGAGGCTGCCGTCAGTCAGCTTCCATCTGGATCAACAGACATAAAACCATTTCAGCCTCCCCTTCTGACTGACTAACTGCTGAGTGACCTTAAAGAGTCATGAACCTGCAGACGAGGAGTGATAATAGATTTCTATGTTTCACATTAAATGAAATGGAATATCTGTGGATCTTTGGAGCGCTGGCCACACACAACTTTGAATTATCCAAAGACACCACATCGGGTTTTTGTTTATCTGTTCTGATGGACCAGGAGTTTTATTATTCCGAGTAAACATAGCAGCCAATCAAATGGATACCAATAAAACCCAGTGGCTCACCACATATACACGAGAACCTTGACAGCTGCACAGATGTTTCCCTTCGTGAGACATTTTGTGTTTGGAACTCTCTGCTTCCGTCTCTGTATTCAGCAGGATGCGTTCAGGAGCGTTCTCCATGTTTCTGTTCAGAGCGAGACTCATCCACCAGCTTTCCCCTTGTCCATCTGACCGTGTTGTCCTGTGTTCATTCATTCTGTGGAAAGGCACGAGTGAGGTAATATAATCCTTGGTTTCAAACGACATGCCACACTATTCTGTAACTAATCCCAGCTTCTGTTTTTACAACCACACCTTTTTTATTAGTTCACCACAAAACAAACAATCTCTGCCACCGCTGCCACCGGACAATCCTGACACCGATCACTGGTGTCAGCTCTTGTTTGAGCTTTAGTGTAAATAAGTCGGTGCTAACCCAACAGTACAACTGTGAAAGGTTGAGAATGGATATGAGATATTTTTAGATAAAAATATGACAAAACAATTTCAATAATCAAGCAGCTAATCCACAGATGAATGGAGAGAATTAGTAGTGTGACTCGACCGAGTAGAGGAGGAGTGTGAGAGAGTAAGAGCGGGATGTTTTAAAGGCATGTGTGTGTTTTGGAGGCGTTGAACTGTAACCTGGCCGTGACTCTGTGTCAAAGAAAGAGATGGGGTGGGGGGTGGGGGGCGTGTTTTGTGTTGACAGAGGCTCGCAAGGCGTGGAGTGGCTCTGAGGAACAAAGCCGGGACTCTGAGCTTGGGCCCTTCTGCACTTCCTTTCCCAACATTATTGTTCACAGAGCGGTAGGCTGAAACATTGTGTCAGCTCGGACCCCTCCCTGAGGGAAATAACAAACTCACCGAGTGATAGACTGACTAATGTGGGCTAACTTACTGACCTCCAGTCACTTTCTGAGCTGCACCTCCACTTTTCTCCTCTTTGCGATTGTATTCCTCCTCCAATGATCCCTTTGGATGTCTGTCATTTATCAGAACGCCAGCACTGCTCCATGGTCAGGCTCAGTCGGCCTCACACTGCTTCCTCCTCTTTTCTGTGTCCTGCGTTAAAATTGAGGATCACCTTCGACATTCACAGATCACACAGGACGACTCAATCACTTAACCTAGTTACTTGCTTCAGATGTTATCATGCCATTCAGGTATATGTTGTTATTAGAACTGTAGATATGTAGTAGATCTCCACCTCAGGCTCCACCTGTCATTAGGCTCAGTCGTTCGTTGTCATGCATTATTATGTAGCAGATAATCTTTGTCTAAGCTACAATATAAAGTGTAGTTCAACAATATGCTTAATACAAAACCCACACACATAACAAAAATGTCTTGGTTAGTAATATTGCTATGGCTGAAATGAAACCAACACACATTCTTAATACCAGCTACCTTCCACTGAGCCAGTAGCTAGTTTTTTAGATTATTCAATATTAAAAATTTAAATTTTTAAATTGTAAGACCAAAAATGTTTTGTGATTGCTCTGACTTTAAGGTCAAACTGAGAAAACGATGAATCAGTTCTGTAGAAAAATATACACAGATCATCTGCAGGTCAGTCAGTAATGAACCTAATCCTTTCCCACTTACTACTGCTGTTCCACTATTGAGGCTGAGCCCGGCGCCTCCTCGCTGCTTTGTTAAAGCTACAGTTATCAGTGGACGAGAACAGAGCTGATAACACTGACGTCACACACAATAAAGAGCTGATAAGGCCGGCGTCATTCCTGCATCACTGTCCTTACTCCGCCTGAACCTCTGTCATCTCTGAACCATAACATCTAACGGTCCACTGGCTCGACCAGAATGTAAACAAAACATCGTATCAATAGCTAGATCTACCATGTTTATAACGTTTAAGGCTGAGATGAAGTCCGGTCCTCTGTCCTGGAGGTTTTGGCTAGATGAGGAAAGCTGCACCCTGGAAATACAGAACATAAATACACTCACTGCAAGAGCCAACAACCAACATGAGAAAGTATGAATCACACGTCTGAACCAACAGTAGGAAACACCAGGAAGGCACAAAAAGGTTTGAAAGCTTACAAAGTGTATAAAAGGTCAGAAAGATTTAAAGATTCAGAATGGTTGGTATAGTAAAAGAACCCACCCAGCAGCTCGAACCTGACACTCAGCAGCAGACGCAGGAGAATTAACAATTTATGCCTCTTGTAATGGTGTTTAGTAAAGCACAGTTAGTCCAAAGCAAACACGTTCTCCACGGAGAAACGGCTCTGGTTTCCTTCTTAAGATTAAGGGAAAATGAGCTTTAGGGCTCACACAGAGGATCCTGCTGCGAGCTGATAAATCAAGTTTCACTGCTCAGAACAGCGCCAGTCTGCAGCTAGGTGATCCGTCACCTGTGACAGGATGTGTGTTAAACCATCTAAAGCCAAACAGCGATATCTGAAATTGAATGTCTTTGTGCCATTGATGGACTCCTATTTAAGACTAGGAGGGCATCACACTACAACTAAAGTAGTAGCCGATTGTGTTGGCTTTTCTTGTGAATGGACCAGTAATTATCTGCCGACCTTTGATGTGTCTTGACTGGTCCTTTCTTTAGATTTTTGTCTGCAGATATAAAAGTCCCAGGACAAATTGATTCGTTAACGAGTTCCTCCACCTGTTTGCTAATGTGCCCTCCCCTCTCAGTCTGTTCAGGTGTTTCTTGGTTTGATTAAACTTTTTGTTTTAGAGTTTTATACAGTACTGTTCCAGACGTGTGCTTGAGACCTGCTGAATCTCAATTAAACAAATTGAAAAGACATTTAGTAGAGTGTCGTCTCATCACAGCCCCCACACAAACAGGAGACTGTGTCCATAGCCTCTTCTGTAAGTATTTGTTTCATGTTTAACATTAGCAATCTTTGCAGATTTGTCTACTACAGAGCTCCAGTACGTAAACTGATTAAACTGTATTTGCATCTGTGTGATTGTGCTCCAGTTTGGCACCTTGTCTAGATTCTGGAGGGTTGGAGCTGCTCGTGTCTCTTTGCTGTTCATCTCTGTCCAACATGACTGAGCTTGAGGACAAGCTGAAGGGACAGACCTCCTATATGTCCTTGTCTGTTCAAAACACAAAATAAGATAGGAAAAAGAACCAATCTTCATCTCTGTTCTGCACTGCCGTCGCCATCCTCGTTCGGCAGGCAGATAAGACACACACGTGTCCCACTTCTGCTTCGGACAAACACTTCAGAGCTTCCTGTGTGCCTGTGCCAGGATCTCTGACGGCCAGAGGAGGGAGGAGAGCTGCTGATTGTTGCCCGTGTTTCCCTGAGACCATCACATCTTCAAACAGGCCTGCTGCATCAAACAAACCCACTATCTCACAGTAGAGTTAGAAAGGCATTCAAAGACATTACAAACTGAGACTTGCTCTAACAAGAAGTGGAACTGGATCAAACTATACTCCGTGTAACTAGTGGACAACCTGCTCCTCCAGGCCATCAGCTGCCTCCAAAGGAAAAATTCAATAGGTATCAGGTCTGATTAGTTTAAGGCTTTGGTCCGTTTGAGTCGAACTCCAGTTCGTTTCCCCCCTCAGTGCAGTTTGTTTGCTGATTTGCACCATAGCAGTCGTACTAAGGTGTGAAGGCCTAAGTTTAGCTTTTATTTCATGTGATTAACAAGTAACTTCAGTTTTAAATGAGCCCTGTTTGTTTGAGTGGTGACTGCAGAGGTACTGTATAGTTTCCTATGGTGCTATTAGTGTATTATGTGTGTCGCCCACATTTTGGATGGTCCATGATGTGGTCAGGCCTCCTCAGTTGCAGTGGAGATGAGGGAAGTGCAAGCCTCTTCACATCTCTGCAGCTAGGTTCACTGTCTGGTGAAAAGACTGAAGCTAGAAAAGTTGAACTGGACCACCACATTGATGAAGGTGGAATGTGATTCACACCACTGTCACTTATGGAGGGAATGCTCCAGTATCTGCATACTTTTGTCCGTGCAGTTTGACTGTACGTGATTTAGGAATCCATTAAACAAGCCTCTGTGAGGCCAGAAACCTGTCTTGTGGATTCATTCCTGTTTTATTGCGCAAATGCACATGACTTGTTTTTTTACAGCCGCTTTTTAAAACTGCAAGGACTGTTTATATTTAGACTACAAGATGTAATCTACAGTATAAATCTTACACTGCATGGTACGATTGGACCTCTGCTGTGTTTCAGGGAACAGTTTCTGACTGAAGTCTACTGTGGCTTGTTTGGAGAAGAGCCAGCCTCCATGAAAGAAAATGCAGACTTAGTGCAAAACTTCTGCTAAGCTTTTACACCTCACCACAATGAGAAGAGAGAGGAAAAATCACGGGCTGCCATGTTATCGTTCTTTTATTGCTTTGTCCCAAATGCAGTTGTTTGAGCCCTGAGAAACAAAAAAGATGAATGAGGCGTTTCCTTCAGACATATAATCATAGATTTGATACTCACAGTGGTCATCTAATTTTAGTCAGTGGATTTTTACAACAGATTCTCTTACAGCCCAAGACTCCGGTCCATGCGCCTGATCCCAGCAAGAACTCTCAAGTTTGCAGACTCCTGCAAAAACCTCCTCCTCTCGCTGCATTCTTGTGGCAGCACATCCATGGGACGTTTAAGTTTGAGCCGAAATTATACAAGTAGGCTGAGTCCCTGCAAATGCTGGAGCTGAAACAGACTCCAGATTTGCTCGGGCCTCTTTGCCTCACTCCATAAACAACAGTAAAAATAGCCTTGAACAAATGCGCAACATATGATGATAACCTGAAGAAGATCGTTACGAGATTTAACGTCAGCATCACTGTGATGGAGCTGCCAGTCAAGTGCATGAATAAAGATCAGACCTTCTGGGTGTTTTGCTTGTTTTAGTAGGGTGTATTTGTAGGAAGAAATCAAGACTCTGTCATCACTGTTTGTTTTGTCTTTCTTAGTTCTTTTAATAACGGCGTTGATGTAATAGTGGATTTATTATTATAACACAGGTGTTCTAACATTACAGACTAACTCATTTTACTATATTTAACTTATTTTGATGAAGTCTGCTGGAGAAAGCCCTCTGGAAAAAAAGGGCGAAACAGCCTCAAGAAGAAGGAGTCCAGTTGCTTTAGATAAAAACTTTTTGAGATAACCATGACCTGGATGACTAAGAAATGTCACAGAAACTTATTTTGATCAAGATTTTTTTGATCAATTTGTCCTTTCCTGGCTTCCATGAATCATGAAGCCAGGGCGCGATATGTTTACTGTCTATAAGGGACATTATTATTTTATTATTGTGTCACAGAGTGGAGACAGTGGATACTTAACCTGTATGGTTGTTCATACTGAAGGGTCTGGTCCTTAAGGTTTAAGTCCACTGTGCATATGCCTTTCAGAGGAGGAAGACAGTTGATTATATATTACAGTTAGGTTTTTAAATTTAGTTTTATGCTTTTAATTCTAAACAAAACTGACGAATAAACCTAGTTCCTCCACCACCACCCAAAGCTAAAAGTAACTCCAACTGGCTGAGAGACGAGTAGCTTCTAAAAATAATAGGTGTGTAAATACCAAATTTAGTACTTCCAAGTTTTTGGCGTGACACTAACTCACAAAACATTTTACTACTACAACTCATTCATTTGAGCGAAATTACAGGTCCACGCAACTCCTGAGTCATTTGAGAACTTTAATTCATGTTTTTGCACTTTGTGTTGCAAAGTAAGTGATGTTTTTAAAGCAAATACTGCTTTAAAAACATTATGCATGATGTTTGACGGCAAATACAGTGAACTAGGGCTGTCAATCAATGAAAAAAATTAACTTATTAATCGCAAAGTTTTCTGTAATTAATTGTGATTAATCGCAATTTCTTTATCGATAGCCTGGCTGCAATTAGATATTTTCAGTTTTATAAATATGCTTGAAACAGACATTTAATCAATATAATGAAATAAATGCAGAATAAATACAAATAATGAATGCGTAAATTCAAACTGAATTTTAAAAGTTTTTCTTTAATCCTTTAACACGGTTTCTCTCCTGTAAATTCAACTTAAAAAAAACCTTTGAGGTCATCATCAGTGACTCACATTAAAGACATCTTTTATCTTCTGATAAGAAATAATACTGAACCCAGACCTAAAGGTTAAAGTGCAGGCAGGATATCAGAACAATAAAGGCCATTAAAAAGAGATTTTAGCTTTAATAATAATTTATTTTAGAATCTATTTAAAACACAAACTGTTCCTTTAATTCCTGGACTACGCTTAAAATGTCCAACAATCTTGTGACATTTGGCCAGAACACTTTCAACGTGGGCCGTGCAGGGCAGGTGGAAGTAGCCTGGTGGCTGCAGTCATGTTACCAGCACTGTCGGTGCCAAGCGTGGTTAACTTGTCCTTGATCTTCCATTCGTTTGCAACACTCGGCATAGTGTCGCTCTTTAGTGTTACTCACAGTTAGTGCAAACTTTGAGTAACACTGTGTTACTGTGACTGTGAGAGCGACGTTTCTTACTTGCTGGACCCCTGAACTCTCTGGTCCTCATACAAAGTGTGCAGTCTCCACACAATGGTTCCTCTCGAGAGTAGATTGTAAAAAACATCTCCTGATGCAGCGCGAGTGACTTCCCTCAGTCCATCATCTTCTACTATGCTAATTGGTCTGCAGTTTTTAGCTACGCAAACAACCAAGGAAACATTCGCGCTGCCGAGGTCCCGTTGAGGTGGATTCAGCTGGGTGTTTTGTGATACACCAGAGACATATTGCTTCTGTAGTAACTGAAGCAAGCCGTCAGGCAACTTCTTAAAGTAAAACATTTCACTCAAAAGTCCGTCCTTGTCCATGCTTGCGTTTGTTAGCCGAAGTACTATCGCTTCTTCTTCTTCTTCATTTTAGCCCTCTTTTTACCTAAACTAGACTCAGGTTTTAAGGGAATCCGTAAGGAGCAGTAAAAGTAAAAATGAGGCTATTGTGTTTTTTGGTGTTGATCTTTTGTCATAAAGCATGTTGATAGTAAGGCTTTTAATGAGGAGAGAGATGCCATAGTGCTATTTTTTTGCTTCATTTACTGATGTATTCCCTCTAATTAGAAAATCTAGATAATTATCAAAGCAGCACTCTGATCCCCCGAAGGAAAGCCTGCTGAATCTCCCCTAGATGGTAAAAACGTCTAACGAGCTGTTGTTGGGGAAGAGGGTGGTGGTGGGGCGAGGGCATGGGTGTTAAAGTTGAAATACTGCCTCATGCAGCCAAAATTTAAAGACTGATCAGTATTGTGCTGGTTTCTGTCTGTGGGCGGATTCAGCGTCTGAATCAGTTTTCCCTTCCTCCCCTGCAAAGCCCCTGCTGACTGACCTTTAACCTCCTATGACCTGAGCCTACTTTACCATTCAATAACAATAAAAGATCCAGTAACTGGGACAAGTCAGAACCTTTTATCGTAATTTAGCTGTTTCCTGTGAAATATAAACCACAAATAATAAGCTACAGATATATATCCTAAAAATATCTGAACCAGCATGATTGACTTATGTTTCGATTCTGCCTGACGTTACTGCTGTTGTCTCTGATGTCTTTTTGTGGGAACAATATGACAAAAGGTAAAAACAAATACGGATTAAACAACAGGACTCAACTCGCTGAATCCATGGCAACCTGTTACTTATGTTCCAAAACATAGACCATGATTATCCATCAAACTGAGGTGAGACAAAGAATAGTGGTAGGAGTTACTAGGTGTTGGGGGGGATGGACGGTTCTCCTGGCTTTGCGTGACAAGGCCCCACATTGTTCAACTTGAAAAACCCCAAAATCTGATTTCCTATCAGTTCTCTTGCTTTTCAGTTGCACAAACAGACCTACTGAGATATCCACAAGCTATCTGTCAGTTTCAGTCCTACTCCTACAGCTTTGTCTAATGATGTTTCCTGTCCCTCTGCACTGCTGCTACTGTAATACTTCTCTCTTTGCCTCGCACAAGCTTGCGTAGAAAAGAAACGTGCTGGAAATCCCAGAAATTTACAGAAACCAAGCTTCAGTAAAACTGAGGCTACTGCAGAAATCTGACAGCAGCTCTGTTAGTAATGTTAACGTGGTTTACATGAAGCACTCGGCTGTAGCTGTGTCTCTGCACAGACCCGTGATTGTACAGTGCTTCGGAATCAGCAGCCCGACCTTTAATCTGAGAGGCTGCGAGAGGAAATGCAGCTTTTCTGACTTACAGTGCAGAGTCAGTGACCGTGGTATTATAATGGCATGCTGATTAGACACTGTCCAGGCCACCGCTGTACCAAACAGAGCACAGCCTGTCAGAGAGTCTGACCAGTGTAAAGGCCACAGAATTCCACCGAGTGAGAGTCAAACTGAGGCTGCGGAGAAAGGGGATAGCTGCAGAACGTCTCCGTCGACGGGGTCGGAAACTGTCCAAAGTGGGAGTTTGCGGTGGAGCCCCGGCAGTGACAACTGAAAGGCCTCGAGTGGGAGAATGAGAAGCAGGGAGGCATTGTTTGGCAGCAGATCAAAGACTTGTTGAGGTTTATTCTTCTGGGTCTTAGTGGTGAACCATCCTCTGACCCAGCAGAGGAAGTCAAATGCAGGTCAGAGGCTAATGAAGATTCCTCAGGAGGTCCAGCCGAGAGACACACAGGAGAATTTATGAGCAGGTGTCCCTGCCTGTTGAATAAACTCTTAGCAGGAAACAAATAGTTATCTCCCCCTGACTCTGACTGGATTTCCTCGACGGATACCACTAAACAAGAGTTAAGGAGTCTGCAGTCTCCTGTCTGTCCCCTCCCCAGCTGGGACACACTCTCCTGCTGTTTCCCAGACATTTTATCTGTGTCAGTGTGTGTTGTCCTACACGCTGTGCTGATTAAACCAGCTCCGCTTTATTGTGGTCACGTCAGGTGTAATGTGTCATTACAGAACCTTAAAGATACTTCTTGGAGCTTAAGTTCTTTATTTATTCAATTTAAGCAACTTTATCTACAGCTGTTGTTTACAGTTTAATAATAGATAATATTATTTAATCAAAACATAGGTTCACTGTTAAGTTACTAATCAAGTAATCTTCTTTGTTCTCTTTTGTGTTTCAGAGTTGTTGGGCTCCACCAAGAGACTGAATGTGAACTTCCAGGACTCAGATGGGTGAGTGATGAAGTCAACACTTTGGACACATTTCTTGCTCTGTGTCCAGTCCATGCTCTGCTCCCTCTGGATCTATAAACCAGTTTCCACTCTGCAATAAATTCTGCTGCTGCTGCTGCAGAGTTGCAAACTAGACGGCTAGGATGTGAGGAGGCCTGTTAGGTTCGGCTGTTGGGTCACCTCGCTGTGGAGCTGTTCGGCTGAGTCAGCAGATTCATTGTGCTGGTAGTGATGTCTAGTGAACCATGAGCCTCCCCGACACTCTGGTTACACTCTGCTACCTCCTTAGCTGGTGAAACGCTGACTAGCTAAATTCCCCCATTGAAGCTCATGCGCCTGGAAGGAGAAATAGATGAAGACAATTTAGTCTCCTCATTAATATTTCTCTTTGTTAGAACTCGTTATCATTCTCATCTCCCTCCTGCCTCAGAGGTGTCTTATCTGTGCAGACTGCCTCATCACTATATTTCCTTTGCTTACTCATTGTACGTAATTATATTTATTTCAATCAAACCAAGACTTTAACGCCAATGTTCTGCTGGGATCTGCTGGGATCTGGAGGATTGATATTGCCGCTGTCCACGCACATCTTTAAGGGTCAGTGTTAGCTAAAACAGAGGAGGTCAAAATGCCCTTCTTTATTGACTTGATTGAGTATTTCTGTTCATCTCAACCCGTGTCCATGACTAACTTGTTAATAGCCAAAGATTGTTTGTGAGAGAAGATACTTGTTAGAATGATGAGTTAACCAGAAACAATAAAGCAGATGTCTTTAGCTACTCTAGAAACAAAGAGCGCCTCCCGCTGGAGTCGACCTCAGTAAACATCGCTTCGTGTTTTTACGGCCTCCTGCTTACATGACCGCTGGAGCCTTTTCAGCTTGAACACAACATTGTTGTCGTAACAAAAGCACAGAGAGAGAGATGACGAGCTGAGAGTCTGAGAGCGCCGTAAAACAGAAGACTGTAGACCACTGCGACAGTTCTGAGACACCATCAAGTGTGGGACTCCTTTGTTGGCCCTTCACAGGCCAAAGGGGTAACCTGGAGAGGTCGGAGGTCAGGGAGCAGAGGAATAGACTCTGACTGATTAGATAGGAGTGTTTACAAAGAGCCTGGATGACAGCCAGAAGACAGGTATTTTCACTGACCGTTAATCTGCTGATTATTTCCTCTATTAATCAATCACATGTCTGTAAAATGTCAGATAAGCATGAAAAAAGGCGCCTTGAGTCATTCTGTGTCCCGCTGAGGGGCAAATCCTGAAAATAATTATTTCACATTTGACCTAAAACATAGAAAGCTGAGGAAAGTCAAGGAATTAATAAATGATTAGAGTGCTTGCTAAGAAGCTGCTATCGATTGACTAGTTGATTAGTCTAATGGTTTCAGCGCTGCGTGGGTTATGTGCCTGCAGGGAGGTTCCAGTGACGACGAGAGCCATGTTGCAACCTACTCAAATCCTGCAACATGTTTGAGAACAACACTAGAACGTCTGAATTGTAATTGTGTCAGACCAGGTACGGTTTGTGTGTGTGTTTATGTGTGTGTTGGGGCTAATTGCCTCCACAGGGACAGGAGCTCTTAGCCCGGAAGATGTTGTTCAATATTTATCAGCGCCACTATGCCCCTGGCAGTTCGCTGGGTGATGGAGCTCAGACAAAGCTCCACCTCTTCTGCAGTAATCACGATTCAGCATCTAAACACAACATCCCAAACACACAACTTCCCACAATGCCTCGGTGTCTGCCTGGCACGCCAGCGGCTTTGCTTGTTGATGTCAGATCAGTGCTCGGTTCTCACGGGTGGTTTTTTTTCTTCTGTTCCGTCGCTGCACTAAGATTATCTGGAGCTTTCTGTGACTCAGCGGAACATGTAGAGAAGCTTTTTGTCTGTTGGTATTAAAAGCCAGGGACGGTTTGATAGGGTATGATTAATGTTTAGACCTAATAACTTGAATAATAGTATACTACAGAAAAGTAAGTAATGTTTAAAATGATTGGGGACTGATGACCCATGTGTTTCCCTGATATTGAATGAATTTGTTTTGTTTAGAGTGTTATGAGCAGGACAGGGTAAGGGACCCTCTGCAAACCTCCAAACAGACATACACTAGTAATAAAGACCTAAAGAATAAACCCCTTGGTTTCTTCTCATGAATTGTAGTACAGCAGGGGGGGCATTTTGGGCTACTTTGCTGCTTTTGGACTGGCATAGTTTAGGGTGGTGACTGTCTACAAGCTGAAGCTCAGAAGAAGTTGTGTCCCAGTCAGAACCCATAGTTTTCTTGGCGTTTGGCAACAGAACATTTTTCAACCTCGTCCATGTGTCTTTCAATGCAGATTGACATCACAATCAGAGGAAACTTTTCTCGTGCCGTCATTAGAATAACAAATTTATGCATCAAAGTTGTTCAGTTTTGGGAGCTCATTGAGTGATCTCTTGTTGATTTATTCATCAGATGGTTAAACCCACTGGAGGATATAGGGCCTTTTGTTGAGCAGCTTGTTGACTGACAGAGGAACACTCTGAATAAGTGAGCAAATAAAAACGGAACATTCACAAAAGATTCTCTGCAGAAGAAGAAGAAGAGGAACAGAGCCGGAGGTTATGTTTAATGAAACAGAAAGGCATCCAGCTCTCTCCGCTAAAAAAACAAAAGCTGACATACTTTCCTCCTGGCTCCAATAGATTTGCATTTGCCAAGTTTTCAGCACTGATCCTCCACTGCAGATTAATTACACCCTCGCTGATGATGTGTGGGAACCTGCAGCCCCTCCTCTCCAGGTGTATCTGCAGACCTGCTGGTCTGATCTGTGGTACTCATGTTGTGATCGGACAGAAAGTTTACTTTGTGTGAACACTGAGAAAGACAGAGTTTAGACATGCTGACGGACAGACAGACCACGTGTGAGGCATGGAGGTACTTTACTTTACTTTACTTTACTTGGCAGATTCTTTTATCCAAAGCGACTTACAGGGAAAAGACACCAGCAGGTGCCATTAGGTTCCCGTAAAACTAAGTTACTTCAACACAGACCCTGCTAACTCATCAAGACAAAGGTAAAATCAGTCATGACCTCGCACACAAATCAGTGTTACTCAGGGCGTGTTGTTGTTCATGCAGGTCGGCCATTCATCACCCACATTATTTGTCTTTGTGGACATGTGTGCTGGTGTGTGTGAGTCTGCTCGTCGGCCTGTGAGAAACAAACACATGCCGTGTCCCTCTGAGGCAAATTAGTATTTGAGTCTGTGCTGACGTCTCCGGCGGTCCGTTGGCTCAGTATTTGGTTGTGTTTCTATGGAGAGCAGAGATGGAATGGGTCCCTATGAATTGTCGTGATGGTGGGAGCTCTGGCCTTTTGTCTCAGAGGAGACACCCAAGCTGCAAGCAGTAGACAAGAGAATCCAGCCGACTGCTGGGACAGAATCCAGAGCTGAGCTGACTGTGGGTCGGGTCATCCTGGCCACATGGCAAACTCAAAAACATGCCCCAAACTCTGTCGACACGCTGTAGCACAGGTCGCCCACAGTTCCTCAGCCCTCAGATCAGCAGGACTCACTATAGTCATGTGTGCAAAACGTAGGATGTGTAAGACTATCCTAGCCATTATTATACACGTGTAGCCCTCTGGTTTGATTTTAAAACAGAAAAACGCAGCTGTGTCTCTTTAAGTAAATAGAAAGCTGTAGTTTTTTAAGAGAGATTTAAAGTTTTCATCACAGTAAACAATCCAAGCACCTTGTTATCAAAGCTTTAAGACAGTGGGACGGAATTAAACATCAACGTAATATGTCCAAATATATCAGAGTCTATATTGATAACCATAGTTAGGATCATGTAATGCACAAACACGTTTCTTTTTTCTTCTAATTCAACCAGATGACTTCTCTATACCACATCTGGTGAGATCTGTGCTGATTTATATTGTAACATCTGTCTCTGTGTGTGAGCCTGTCTCCACCTGCCCTCATAAAAAAATCCCCTGTAAATGTTCGGAGCCACCACGAGACGCCTGGAAAATTAGCCAAACACCACGAGCTGAGAATATGAACGTACAGCGACACGTGTTAAGTGTCGTGTTTACCGAGCTGCGAATGGGAGTGTGGCTCAAGCATCCGGTCTGTGACGGGTCATTGAAAACACTTTATGTACAGTAAAGTCAGACTGGTTGTTGTTGGCAGACAGAAAGTATCACAAGATCAGTGTTTTCCTATTTTCAATATAATGTGTTCCTGCAAATCTACAGTAGTAGATAGAGTTTATTTTTGAATTCATGTATTTATTTATTACTAACCTATTTTCTCCCGCATGGGTGGAAAACACCTGAAAATTTAAAGCCCTGTGATTGGTTGGATCTTTGGAGGAATGTGACACTTCAGCAGTATTGGCATCTGTAACTCTCCCTCTCTGTCTGAACATCAGTCTAATGTGTGCGTGAAGGTGTGTGTGGGGGGGGGGCCCATTGTTTATTTCAGCTTTCAGTGATGACACCAGCAGGGAGGGGTGTAGAGGGTCACAGCTCGCGCTCTCTGTCTGCTCTCGCCTCCCCCTTCTCCTCCTGGATGACGAGGGGTGGTGATGAGTGGAGAGGTCACATGTAGGGCCTCTCTCTCCCAGAGAGCGAGAGAGGAGGTGAGAGCGGGGGCAGGGGAAAGAACCGAACAGGACAGATGAAAGATTGGGTTGAAAACTGAGCTCTGTCAATGCAGCTGCAGCAGTAAACACAGATCAAGTGTGCAAAACACATTTCCCGTTCAGGTGCTGATTAATAAAAGGTATGTGAAAACAGCCAACCTGATCATAAAAAGCAGCAGCGGCTGCAGCATCGGTCAGCCAATCACAATTACCGTACCAGTGTTTCCCAGCTGGTTCAGCATATGTTACCAGATAAGCCCGTGTTTAACAAACTAAAAGGCTGAGCATCAGCAAGCGGTCTGATCCCTTTAGGCACATTCATATATCTTATTTACCTTATATATCACATACCTCGGTCATTCCGTGTCCGTCACGTTTTTCACTGTGAGATGTGGGGGGATCCCACTGATGTCCGTAACTGACGTGATACTGTGCACGTGTGTTTTTAGGGTTAGGTATGTAGCTGTGATTGTTAGGGTTAGTGCAGGGGGCTAGGGAATGTGGTGTGTGTGTGTGTTAATAGCATTTAAATGATGTTTCAGTGATCAGATAATGGTATGTTTACAGATGGATGGATTCATAGGAGCAGACAGACACATCTTACAGAGCTCTGATTCAGTGGTCCCATGGACTCCCGGGCCTGTGCCCTGTTTTGAGGCACCTTGAAAACTGGCAGAGCAGAGTGCAGACGTCCACCAATGTCTGAAGCGGGTTGTTTTGTGTTCAAACCTCAGTGGTGCACAGACTGATACTGGCACCATGAAGAGTTGTCTTTCATTCCTTTGTTCATACATGTAGGTATGTTTTTAAATTGCGCTCAGCTTTTACATGGAATGCAGTAATCTGATCTCCCCCAGCTTTGGGTTTATGGGGGAGCATCGGCGCCTGCCGACTCATCCTACTGTTGGCTGCCACATTTACTCTGTGCATCTTCTTGACCATGCAGACAGACAGTACTACTGGGTGCATGGGTTTCCTCTTGATTACTAGGCATCAAGGTGACCGTAAATACCCTCAGTCCATTAGAAAACAGCTTCGTACTCTCTCTGTCTGACTGTCTGCTCTGTCTCTGTGATCATCTCTAGTCTCTGCAGCATGTGGGAGTCTTCATTAGCAGCCTTCAGGGACTCCGGTCTCCTTTTCAAACTAATTATCTTACTCCTACCGCTGACCCACGACAGCAATGATCCTCCGAGGCCTGAAGCCCTCCTGACTCAGTGGGTGATGACCGAAGGAATCCTTCCTCCCCTCCTCACTCTCTCCCGCTCCTCATAACCTCTCTCAGTAATCCACCCATTACGGTTGGAGCGGCCCCCGGTGCTGTCTGTTACTGTGCCCACGTGAATGCCATCGCTTGCATTACGCAACAGGACAAAAGGAAGGAAGAGCAGCACTAAAACCAGCCCTCGTGCCTGCTCTATCTTTATTCATTTCTTTCTTTCTACTCTCCTGTAAAGAACTCTGATTTGTCTGCCTGGTTTATTTAAAGCCTGTAGCTTTATTCCCTTCACATGTGGGGGAGGGTGGTTACATGCAGGGATAGATGCAGGGATGAAGCGTAGTATTATCTTCATTCATCTATAATGTTGATTTTCATCTTTTCGTCTCTAAACTATCTGAACATTTTCCTAACACAGCAACACTTTCAGATGTCTTGTTTTGTCTCATCAGCAGCCCAAACAACTACTACTGTCATTTTATTCAGTTCAACCAAAGACTTGAGTTGTTTGCTTATGAAAATGTGTGGAACATGTGAAATGTTTGTGTGGTTAAGCATCATTTGTTCATCTGAAGTAGGTTTTTTCCACGCTGGTATCCTTAACCACAGTAGAAGAAGAGGGGTTTCTGTGTGTGTGTGTGTGGCCCAGATGAAGTTGTTCTTATCTTTTTTTGTGTCGTCTTGTTAAACAGCAGATTTGCTGGTTTTCCACTGGGTCTCTGATATGTTTGAAATAGTTTGCATTGAGGATCTCCTAATGAAACCCTCAGCAGACAGAGCGTGTGATCAGCAGTGATGTGGTGTATCTTAGCGCTTTTGAAGACGGCCGGATCCGGCTGGTGGTTGGTTACTGTGGTGAAATCAGTCAACAGCAGCGATTTAAAAAGCCTGTTTACTGTGGCCTGTTTGTCGTTGCCTGTGCTTGCCGTGCCTTGTCTTCGTTTGGCTTTTCATCTCTGTGACCTCTGACCTCTCCGTTTCAGGTTTTCGGCCCTGCATCACGCCGCTCTCACAGGGACCACGGAGCTGCTGACTGCGCTGCTGGAGGCTCAGGCCTCCGTGGACATTAAGGACAGCAATGGTTAGACACACATACACAATGGAGCAAATCAGAAAAGAAAAGAAAAGAAAAACAGGGACTTCTTCCTTTGACGGTTTCACATAGTTTTTACAATTTTAAGCCTAATTACTCTATATACGTAAAGGTTTATACAATATGTGTGTGTGTGTGTGTGTTAAAAACAGCAGCTGACGCGCAGCGATCACTGCAGCGCAGCACAGCTCACTGAATAACCTCAATAAAACCTTATAGAAGAACATTCACAATGAGCATGAAAGGAGATCTCTTAATTAATGAACCATTAAGTTTTAGTTGAATGATGGGAAAAGTGTGAGGATGAGCACGTTTTACACAGGAAAGAATATCACAGCGTTTCTTGTGGTGTGACACCTGCAGGAATGCGTCCTCTGCATTACGCTGCCTGGCAGGGAAAAGCAGAGTCTGTCCTGATGCTGCTTCGCTCTGGAGCCTCGGTTAATGGAGTTTCCCAAGACGGACACATCCCTCTGCACCTAGCTGCTCAGTACGGACACTACGAAGTGGTGAGTCAGCGTTTAATGACTTCTTACTGACATGGTAAAGAAACGTGAAGGCTTGGTTAGTTTAGCATTAAGTGACCCTGCAGGCGCCTTCTTCTGACATTAGACATGGTTCCTGGGCGCAGGAAACACGTCTAATGGAGATTAAATTGGGAAGTTCTTCTTTTATCCATGGGAGATGGGAAGCTCCCTTCCCTTCACCTACATGCATGGTGAAAGTCACAATGTTAGATGAATGTTCTCAGTCCTGAGATCAACATTTGAACTTGTATCTTTACTTAGGAAATATCTGCAAAATGACTTCAATACATTCACATCACGAAACAAATGATTCCAGTTAAAATACATTTGAAAATGAACTACTACTAAAAAAAACATAACTAAACATAACATATCGACATATCATGACGGTGGCTCAGTTCCCCTGGAAACCCACGGATGGTCGCTCAACTCCCAGTCCCCCCCATTCCCAGAAATATTATAGACATTATCATTGTCGTTTTTTGGTATTTTTGTATTGTTCTCCTTTAACACCTTCTTTTATTGGGTGTAGTTTTCTTTAGGGGTGAGGTTTGAGAGATCAATGCACTAATTTATCTCTGTAAAACAGAAAATCATCCATCCATCACGATGATCAGCATGACAGTAGTGTTTTGACATGCGTAAATGTTGGTGTTGTGGTGTTTCAGGAGGAGCGGGGCTCCGTTTGATTGGATTTGGATGTTAGAGGAGGGGTGTTGGGGAGATTTGGGGTGATCAGCTTTCTGGGTGATTATAAGTGACCTTGTTTGTGTGTTATCTGTCTCAGACGGACAGATGTGAGCACAAACAGACTGATAAAATGAACACGGCAGATTTTTTTGATTAATCCTGAGGTCAGATCTGACTGTGACTCCTTCTGTCATCACACAGCACGGTGTTATTTTTTTAGGCCAGGATTTATGTGTGACTTCAGCAGAAGGAAGTGAGCGAAACTGTGAGCTCCTCACACACTGCTCCGTTCCAACACTTTCCTTCCAGTCTGACTTGAGCAGAGGCTTCTCCAGAAATGTTTCCGATACCTCTTTAGCTGCTCTTTCTCTCCTTTATGTTTATTTTTAACAGACTGTGAGAAGCCAGCACTGACTGAAGTGTCCCTGCAGAGCGGTGATAATAACATAACTTGTCTTGTTTATCCAGACTCTGTGAGTGCAGAGTGTGCAGCAGCTGACATCACCTTGTTAGTGAAAGATTATCCACATTACAGCAGTGACATAACACAAGGCTAAAGGCCAATTCATGCAAACATTGTCATGTCAGTCACAGACACAGGAATCTCTTCTTATCACCTCGTATTTCTCATCGAAGTCATTGTTGTGTGAATGTTTGTTTCAGTCTGAGATGTTGCTGCAGCATCAGTCCAACCCCTGTATGGTCAACAAGGCCAAGAAGACCCCGCTGGACCTGGCCTGTGAGTTTGGAAGAGTCAAGGTGAGCATATAGTGTTTTGTCCTGTGTCTGATTTACAACACAGCTCCTCCAGAACTCCTCAAAAGACATGATCAGAACCAAGCCGAGCTCAGACCAGTTTCTCGGTTTCTCAGCTAGAAGCATATTTCTGCTACAACTATAAGATGCAAGTTTAACACCTTTAAGTAAGAAGCAGGGCTGGTGTGGATGTTAGCGCAGGTCTGCAGGGTTTTCATCCTAAGGGAGAAAAGACAACGTGTTTGAGACGGACTCTTTTTCTGTGACACCGCATTCCTCTCAACACACAGTCGCAGCTGGACAAACACGCGCACACAAGTCGGACTGCGTTGCCACGGCAGCTTTGCTGTCTGTCAGTAAACACCAGCGTCGGCTTTATATTGTCTTAGTTTGTTTCTTTGTCGTTTCCCATGTCGCTTTGTAAATGCGCCGCCGTCTATAGAAGCTGTTCACTCTGTCAGGAAGTGATTTTCCTCCGCTCAGTGTCACGCCTTCATAGCAGGCTCATAGGAGAAGTCGTTTCTAAGTCTGCTTTGTGATTGATTTTAGGTTTATTGTCCTGTCAGTTAGAGCAGTTCTCTGTACTCTCACTTAGAAACCCACACATTCAGTTTATATTAACAACGTGTCGACCAATTACAGGTCAAACTAAAACATTGTCGCATTCAAGCCAGGTTTTTTTTTCTCAGTTGTGCAAATGTGACATGAAAGTGAATTCTGATCCCACCACAGCTGATATGGGCTGAGATATCTTTAGATTGTGTGTGTGTGTGTGTGTGCGTGTCAGCTGCTGCTCGGTGATGTCAGGGTGTGTCGATGGCAGCTGCTGTGTTTCCATTCAGCTCACACCGTTTCACCTCAGACTTCCAAACCATGTTTGAACAGTTGGTAAAATATGCTAATAAAGTAACAGCTACTGGCTCAGTGTCTTTGTCCTGTTTTATCCAGCCTCTCATCTTTTCTCTCTTAAAAATCAGCAGCGTGGACTGTGTGCCAGAAGAAGAAATGTTTCTTTTATTCACTTTAGAGATAAAAACTATGTGAGGAAAACATGTGATCATTAGAAACAGTTGAAAATCACTTTTTCTCACTTTCATGCTAAAGTAAACCTGAGATTCCAGCTGTGACTCACTCACAAACATCTGGATTCATTTACACTGCTCATGTGTGACCTCATACTCACCTGCTGGGTCTATAACCCTGCGTGGGTTTTTATATTGTTGGCTTTTGACAGACGTTGGAGCTTTTGTCTCGTGATTTTCTTTCTTTCACTCCTCTGCTACTCCCTCAGGTGGCCCAGCTGTTGCTGAGCAGTAACATGGTCGTGGCATTGTTAGAAGGAGAGAGGAAGGAGCAGACAGATTCGGCTTTCACCACCCCGCTGCACCTTGCTGCCCGCAACGGACATAAAGACATTGTGCGGTGAGTTGTTTCATCAGCACGGTATTCTGTGTCTGTTGCTTTGCTTCCAGGTGTTTAAGTTGGTTAACTGGTGCGTGGCAGTGTTTGTTTCCATCAGCCTTTTGTGTCTGTAGCTGTTGTTTTGCCCCAGATCTGCCTCCAGCCTTGAGTTTATGTTGTGAGCTGGCAGAAAGGCCATTAAAGTCCTCATCACTGTGGAACAGCATGTGTAACTGCAATCAATCAGCATCCACGCTACACACATATTTACCTTCAATTCATCTGTCTCACGCTTGTCCACTGCTCTGACGTTTAGAGATGAGCTGATACATCTTTCTGATCACTGTGAAAATCAAAACCGAACATGCAGAACTGCACCTGAAGTGCTGTATGTGTGCTGCTGGTTGTCTCTCCACACTGGAAAGACGGAGGACCACAAACCATTTCACTATTTCACACTTCCACCAACAACGTCATTCACTTTGTATCAGGGTAAATCTTACCGAGTACTGAGGCAGTGTATGACGCACACACACCTGAAGCACCTTTAAAAAGATGTTTCGTTTGCTATTTAAGAAAGAGCTGAGCCGCTGTTGTCAGACAGGTGGCGTGTCTTCTCCCAGAGGTGACGGTGACTGTGGTGATTCCCAGTGAGAGTCTGTGTGCAGAGGCCGTGTAACAGTTGAAGGCAGAGGGCAGGGCTCGCTGTGGTTTGTGGTTGTTAACCACTGAGCCGGCGCGTTTGCATGGGGATGTAGGAGTGTGTGTGTGTGTGTGTGTGTGTGTGTGTGTTCTAAGGGGCTGTCTTATTCATGCCTCACATTCCCAGCAAAGATCCAAAGTACACTACAGCATCCCTGTGACCCAGTTTTAAGACGCTTTTATCCCTGTGACACGCGTGTGTGTGTGTGTGTGGTGGGTGGGGGTGGGGGGGGTGGCTGTTGAAGCTACCAGTCAGTATTATTCACTTTAACATTAACCTGCTGCACAGTATGCTGCCCGAGTCCTAATGAAAGCTGTAGAGACAGTGCTGCTTTAATGAATGACTTCATTAAGTTCTGAATGAATCCAAGAGATACACCCAGAGCTTTACAAATAAAACGATGTCGTAAGGTTGCATCTGCACAACTACAGTGACGACAGTAACACTGAGTATCTCTTGTTGATTTATGTGCCTCTGCCACTCTGCCAGCTTCATATCACTGTGATCAGATCCACTGGATAAGTACGACTCTCCCTGGTTATTTTCTGCACGCAATGAGCAAGTGAAGCAGCTCTGCTGAGAGAAAAGACAGAGAGAGAGGAAATGTAGTTTTTCCTATGTAAGAAGGTTTTTAGGAAGGTGTTGCAGAAGAAGCGATGCTGGACCTCTGCACATTCCTGTCTCTCCTGTCATCATGCTGAGAGTCTTTTTGACCCTGCAGTTGTGCATTGCTGCAACCCACCTCTGATTGCACTGAGTTTCTGTGTGTGTATTGGTTTGTTTCAGGCTGCTGCTGAAGGCCGGCATGGACATCAACAAGACCACCAAGTCTGGAACGGCTCTGCATGAAGCTTCTCTGTATGGAAAAACTGAAGTGGTCAAACTTCTGCTGGATGTACGTTGATGAGAGATTATGCTGTGATTGTTCTGTGATTATGATGAAAAGCGGTTAGGGTAGTGGACGGACATTAAGGAAACAAATGTATTGGAATAACAGTAAGTGCGGTCGTCCTGCGTCTGTGTTATTGTCCTCGCAGGCGGGAGTGGACGTGAACATCCGAAACACCTACAACCAGACGGCTCTGGACATCGTCAACCAGTTCACCACGTCGCATGCCAGCAAAGACATCAAGCAGCTGCTCCGAGGTCAGGCTCAATCACAAGTCTCTCTTTCAGTATTTTCTGGGTCTTTGGTGACTTTCTGAGAAATATGAGGTTTGATGACTATGTTTCTTTGTTTTATTTTTAGTGCGCCACAGGCTTCAAATTTGCTTATATTCACAGAACACTAAGTCGGTCTGTGGAATAATGGAAAATCTTTTGTACGAACAGATAAAGTTAGTTTGTTTTTGGACTTTGTTGCGTTTCAGAAACTTTTTCAGACACAAAGCAAATAAAAATAGCTGTTCACTTGTGTGAAATGACTTTTATTTAGTGATGTCGGAGGATGAGCGCAGATGCTGCTTCACTTTGTTAAGAGCCAGCTCAGACCTCGGAGGCCCGGGTCGTCTCTGTGCAGCACACACATTGAGGTTCACCTGCCTGTACGAGCTATAATTCAAACAGACATTGTGTTTAAATTTTGGGTTATGTAACGTTAAACTCTCATCTGTTGGCTCTCACAGCTTCAAAGACCAGACTTCTCACATTCAGCCTTAAATTTAACAGAGCTGTATATACAGTGTGTGCGTGTGTGTGTGTGTGTGTGTGTCCGCGCGCTCTCTGCTCTGTAATCCTGCAGTCTTTTGAAGTTCCCTGTGGGAACAGACTGAGGGAATAATGAGCGGTTGTGTTGAAGAAGTGATTTAAACATGGATGGAGAGACTTTCCCGTCTTGTTTACAGGCACAGAGAGGAGAGATGAATAATTCGCACACGCTCAGTCCACACGCGCTGCGGATTAATTATTGATGTGTCGTGTTAGCGGCTGCAGACGACAGTCAGCTCTCTGTGGATACAGTCTGGGAGGAATGGCTCAGTGGAACAACACACAGGATTGTGGGTCTGCTGGATGTTTTGTTATCCAGCACGGCCGTGTTTTTTATCTTGTTATTCATGTCCGCTTTGGAAATTTGTGGAGGCAGCAGAGCTCTTAAAAGTGAACGTTTTGACTCAAATGAAGGAAGATGAATGTAAAAAAAAAACCTTTGTGCTTCTATTCACAAACTAAATTCACAAACGTATTCATCGGGTTCTTTTGATTTTAAAGTGCGGTCGAGCTCCGGAGGGCTTTAAACGAGCAGACTAGGCAATGTTTCCATTTCGTCAACAAATCCAAAACCACTAAAGAATGTGTTAATACAACTCCCAATACTTTGTCCAGCTTCAGGCCCGTTGTATATTACTACTAACATCACCTCGCACAGATATCATGAAGTTTCATTCACAGAAAAAGGTTTGCTGACTTCCTGAAACAGCTGCTCAGTGTAGTTTTACCCAAACATTTGCATTTACAATTCCCACGTTTGGAAGCGCTTTGTTTTCCGCTTTTGGGATGAAACTGATTTCCTTCTTCTATTTCTGTTAAGGTATAAACATGTTTATTAGTGACTCCTGATGTTTCCCCCAACAGATGCGACAGGTGTTTTGCAGGTCAGAGCTCTGAAGGACTACTGGAACCTCCACGATCCCACCGCCCTCAACATCCGAGCTGGAGACGTCATCATGGTGAGAAAGGGTTTTTTTCCTTACATGACTGTGTGTAACCACAACAAAACGAGAAATGAAGTAGACAATATTAATCTGGAACAAGTAGCTAGTACCATCACACCCACAAACATATTTAGACTATAAACAAAGAAGTAAATCAGTCAGAGATGAAGCAGTTGATGTGAACTCTTAATGGGCCTTATGTAGTAGTAGTAGTAGTAGTAGGAGTAGTGGTAGTAGTAGCAGTAGTAGTAGTAGTAGTAGTAGCAGTACACAGTAAATAAAGTGGGACATACTCTATTTCAACGTCATCATCTGAAGTCGAACGATTTAAACCTTTATTGTGGGAACGGCTGAACTGAAGCCTTCTATCAGCTTCCTCAGAGACAGGAGACAGGTGGAAACAAGTCCAACACACACACACACACACACACACACACACTGCAACCAACACTCACTTCCTCTGAACCCTGGTGGTTTGTTGAGGGGACACTTGATTTGTCAAAGACGTTTTTTCTTTGATGCAGAATTTGAGGCCCACAACCAAACTTCACTCCATGAAGCACGTGTGTGATCTTAGAGACATTTTTTCAGTGGAGGAACATGCCAACAGCTCTTTACTACATGTTTAACCTGGATTTCTTTGACCCTGTGAATCAGCCATCCTGACTTCCTGTGAGTGAGTCAGAGACGTGAGTAAAGCTGACGGTGTTTAATGGAAGCTGCAGGGATGTGATGCAGGTTCTGATCTGCGGGCTTCGTGTCGCGACATGTACTACGCGCTGAGCTGCGCTGTGTACCACAGATCAAGTTCAGTCCCTGTATAAACAGTGGAATAATCCAGACACTGTCATGTTGTAGTGATTCACGCTTTCTCCCAACACAAGCAGCAGGTTTTCAATCACTGCAGCCGTCACCTTGTACAATTTCTCTGTTTAAGATGAGTGCTGTCCTGAGTTTACTTATAAAGGTCATCATAGTCTGACTTCATTAAACCTGGGTGTTTAATCTGAATTATTTATGATCATTTGATAAAGTGTGCACAAGGTCCTCCATGCCACCGTTGATCATCAATGTGTGTAATCTGCTGAGTTTACATTTTATTCCTGACAGGTGTTGGAGCAGCACGTGGACGGACGTTGGAAGGGCCATATCCACGACAGCCAGAGAGGGACGGACAGAGTTGGCTTCTTCCCTCCGTCCATTGTGGAGGTCATCAGCAGACGGAACGGTCAGTTGCACATTCAGAGAAATACTGTCAACACGGGACTCATCAGCTTATGGTCTTATGTTCTATTTATCACAACACCAACACATGTACACATTTACTCTCTGACTCCCGACAGGATCAATCCAGATATCAGTGCACAGTACAGAGGCGTTGAGACATTAAGTGTTGGTTTGAATAGAATTTAGAATATCATCGTTCCATTCGATCACCTCACCGAGCAGAGGCTGTTAGCGGCTCGTGTTAGCACTGTGTTCCTTCACAGTTAGGAACTAATCCGCCTGCTTCCAGACCATCCCATGCTCCTGCCGCGCTCTCCCCCTGTCTGCATCCATCTCTCCATCTGTACCATATAATATCTGACCTCCATCTCTAACCATCAGCTTCATAACCTCCTCCCTCCTCCTCCTCCTCTTGTCCTTCCCCATCTCGCCCTGTAGGGGGCACCCTGTCCCGGCACGCCTCTCTGCCCACCCAGCGCCAGCAGCTGCTGTCCAGAGCCCCCCTCTCCTCCAGCCTCAGCTCCGCCCCTCAGACTGATGACTCCTACACTTTGT
Organism: Microctenopoma stevenorrisi; assembly: GCA_032270685.1. NCBI lineage: Eukaryota > Metazoa > Chordata > Actinopteri > Anabantiformes > Anabantidae > Microctenopoma > Microctenopoma stevenorrisi. The sequence goes on from JAUMTR010000026.1 coordinate 3,264,144, forward strand.
ACGCCCCCCCCACGCATGTGGTGCTACCGCTAGCCAACGGCCTCACCGCCAGCACAGGTATACACACTCAGGACACACACGGGGATGGAGAAGGCACATGCAGCCTCCAGCACTACACTGCTACAGGGTGTTGGCATCACATAATTGGTTATTATAGACGCTAGAATGAAATAACATCACGCAACAGGAAATGTGGTTTATTTGTTACAGCTCGACCTGCTGAGGCGAGTCCACGGTGAAATGTTTGTAGAGTCTAAAGCAAAACTTTAGAACAGAGCCTTGTGGGGTTTTATTGCTCCCGGCCTGAATAAGATGATGATGATGACGCAAGTGCCCTGAAAGTGATGCTGGTAACAAAGAAATCATTGTTTGACTTTGTTTGAATAACACAGATTTCAACTTGTGATACCACGTCCTGTAGAATATTTATTTATCTTATGGTTATGAATCAGAGCGAGGGATGAAATGCTGGATGCTCTGTGGACAAAGGAACGAGGCACTGTGTGTGCTCATTATTATCACATTTAGCTTTAGTAGCACCTGCATCAGCATTAGAAAATGATTTAGAAAAAGTATGACGTGTTGTGGCTCAGCTTGTTTCAAGAACCAACAACTTTTATACCCGATAAAAAGGAAGAACTGGTTTGAAAGGCTCAGGACATGGGTTACTGTACTGAAATTCCAGGATGCTCATCTTTGTTATTGATGAGCACCCCCCCCCCAAAGACAGGACAAAGTCCATTTGAGTCTTTGTGTGTGATAGGTCTGTCTCCGAGCCGCCTGTCTCAGTATGGATGTCCCTTCGAGGACATCTGGGTTCTTAGGGACTCGTGTAATGGTAAGAGCCCCTTAAAGACAGCTACTGACCAACCCCCCGCCTCGCCCCTCCCCTGCCCCCGGCTGTTCTGAAGCTGCACCGCTGCGCTGCTCAACGCTCTGCATCAGGACTCCACACACCAAGACACTAAAAGCGACCACTGTTGACAAAATGTGACAGCCGCATCGCCTCATGTCGCCTTGCACTGCTGCTATCACCTCACATCTTGTATTAAGAGTTTCCCTTTAGGACACTTGAGTTAAAGGCAGACTCAAGATAGATATATGTGTAAGACATTCTCCTCTGCTGCTCAAGTGCAAACTGCTTACAAGATGCACTCTTTTGGGATTAAATGTAAAACATCTGTGAGCTATATCAATTATTATTATTATTATTATTATTATTATCCATTTAAAAACAGGCCATTAGCAGAGGACAGTCATCACGGTGTGTTGGGTCCACGCGCTTTATGGTCTGCTTTAGTCTGAACACGCGTGTCAGTCGCCTCCTCAGGTGTGAGTGAGCATCTGCAAACAGAAGACAAAGGAGACAGAAGACAAATGAAACCATTCATTAACAGACAAATTGTATTTATGCTTTTTTTTTGGCATGCTGTGATCAGTTTTTTCCTTTTTTTCCTGTGCATGAGCAGCAGCCAGTTTTTCCGTGTAAAAGGTCGTGAGTCTCTATGTCATGTTTTGATGTGACTAAGAGTGGAACAGATGGAACCAGATCTGGCAGCACGATGTGAACGGCTTCTGTGATTTCTCTGCATGAGTGAGTAAGAGGCTGTGAGGCGACAAACTTTCTGACACCCACACTGAAAGCTGCCGACAGTTCAACAGGCGAGTGTGGCCCCGGGTCCCAGACGTATGCTAATGCTCCCTCTTCAGACCTGACACTGCTGGCTGCAGCTGTGCTCCTCCTCTGCCACAGCACAGCTTTTACAACAGAAACATGCATCCTGGCCGTCCTCACTCCCACCATCAACACCCACCCCCTGCAGGACTTTCAGCCACAACAAAGAGCATCTGCTGCTTCCTTCAGTCTGACGCAGATTTTTATTTTTTATTGATGTGGACTCCTACTTCTCTCTTTCTGGACACCACAAAGTTATTTTTGTTTTGTTTGCAGCTGGAGACAGAAACAGTGTCGGGAGTACTGGCAGCGTGGGCAGTACCCGCAGCGCGGGGAGTGGACAGAGCACTGAGAGCAACAACGCGCCCAACGGACTCCAGCACCACGCTGGTCACCATGACAGCCCTAACAAGGTACAGACTCGTACATCTGCTGATTCATCAGATTTAAATCTGTTGTAGGCTGCGTCATGAGGTCCTGATGATGTTTGTACACCCAACTTATATTCAAAACCATATTCAGAAACAGACTAAAGTTCTGTTTTCTTTATTTTAATATCAGATGTGAGCACTGACCTGGAAACAAACCAAATGCAAAATGCAGAATTTTGGTCAGATGTCACAAAGATTTTGGTGGAATAACCCTTTTTTACAGTGGTCTCTGCGTATCAGTGAGTCTGTTTTCAGCTGAAGCTAATAGTTGTTTTGTCATTTTGTGTGCAGCAGGCGCCCCCTGCTGTTGATTCCGGACACTCAGACCTCAGCAAACAGCCCGACGCTGCGGGTGAGTTTTTCTTACTGCTCTCCGGGCGTATGACATGATTTTGTCTGTCTAGTGACACACAGCGAGGATTTCCTTCAGTAATGTAATTTAAACTTCACATATCTCTAAGGGCCACACCGTCAGAAAGCAAAAATGATGACAGTATTTGTACTCTCTTTTGCATTCTACTATTATAAAGTGTCACCCATGCATTGATTGACAATAGGACACCACACATAATGTTTTTTTTTCTCTTCTATGCGATTAGAGGGCAAATTTTGGACATTAGGTGAATCAGGTGTTTGGTAATAAGTAAAGCCACATCTCTAGTTGCTTGAAGTGTTCTGAGTTCTGTACAGTGTCTGACCTGTGGTATGATGCAGGCGGGACACCTCGGAGACAGACGGTGACTGTGCAGAGACCTGGAGAGCAGAGCTTCTCTCAGCAGTTTGTCCGTCCTCAGCAGCTGCTGGAGGGGAAGGTAACGATGTGCAGAAATACTGTCGGTCGCTGGGATCAGTAGAGACACTTTTTTAAAAACGTTGCCCTTTCCCTGTCAGGATGCAGAGGCCATCTATCAGTGGCTGAGTGAGTTTCAGCTGGAGCAGTACACCGGGAACTTCGTCAGCGCAGGTTATGATGTACCAACAATCAGCAGGATGACTCCCGAGGTGAACAGATAGTAAAACTGTATCAGCAATTATCAGGAGATTGTTGTTTTCCTAGAGTAGACGAGGTCGCTTCTTAACTCTACACTCGTTAACTAGTTGGGTAGCTGTGATCTGTCAGCAGCAGTGTGGGCAGGTAACGTGCTGACTGACTCACGCATGTATTTTCTCTCTTCCTGTGTCGCCAGGATCTGACTGCCATCGGCGTGACCAAGCCAGGCCACCGCAAAAAAATCTCCATCGAGATCACCAATCTGAACATCCCCGAGTGGCTGCCGGAGTACATCCCTGTGAGTGACCATACAGCACACTGGAAAAGCTGACTTCTAAATAAAGTGATGTCGATTGATCTGAGTGATGTTGTATCTGTCACAGTCTGATCTGGGTGAGTGGCTCAGTGCCATCGGCCTCCCTCAGTACCACAAGAAACTCTCCGAAAACGGCTACGACTCCATCAGCATTGTCAGAGACCTCACATGGGAGGACCTGCAGGAGATCGGCATCACCAAGCTGGGTGAGCTGCACTTTAGCAAGATCGTTTGCAGCGGTGGGTTTTTTTTACTGATGATTGACGTTTGCTTGCAGGTCACCAGAAGAAGCTGATGTTGGCAGTGAAGAAGTTGTGCGACATCCAGAGAGCGATCCTTCAGGCTGAATCGAGCCATGGCACGCTGCGACGCAAAGGCCCCGGGGCCCTCCATCTGGTTGCCATTGAGCCGCCAGACGCTGGCGTTGAATGCTCTTCACCTCACACCCCAAAGATGCTGACCTTCCAGGACAGCGAGCTGAGTGCCGAGCTGCAGACGGCCCTGTCCAGCCACTATGGTGGCTGTGAGGAAGGTTTGGCCATAAAGAACGCGTTGGGGATGTCCCGGAGCCAGGAGAGCATTGACACTCGATCCAGAGGCTCTGGGCGCTCCCAGGAGCCTCCAACAGCCTCCATCACACCTCACAGCTGGTCCCAGGAGAGCTTGGATGGCAGCCCAGCGAGGGAGAGGAACCTTCCTGAGGGCTGGGACCAGAGGTCACTGCCCAAGCAGGTGCCTCTGGGAACAGCCACGGTGTTTAAGTACCCGGCCATCCCAGCCAAGCCAAAACTGCCGGGCTCTCGTGGCCCCTCTCCTCACGGCTCCCCAGCCCTGAAGGGGTTCAGTTACCTGCATTCTCATTGTGGCACCACGGACCTGAGCTCCTCCCCCAGGCCTGATAACCGCAGCATGACTCTGGCTCCACCCAAAAAGCGCACCCATACTGTGACTCGGTACGCTCTGTCTGACGGGGAGCCCGACGAGGATGACGACGAGCCTGCACTTCCTTCTGGAAACCTACAGTCCTACGCCACCTTAACCCGAAAGCCGGGCCGCAGCCAGCTGGCCCGCTTACAGTCAAGTCCCGGGAAGAATGGTAGCGTGGGCCGCAGTCAGTCCTTTGCAGTGCGTGCCAGAAAAAAGGGTCCCCCTCCCCCCCCCCCAAAGAGACTGAGCTCAGTGAGCAGCACTACCAGCGGGGAGCTGAGCGACAGCAGCACAACGTCCTCCGCTGGCGGAGTGGTGACTGACAGCCCAGGTAGTGTGAGGAGCATCACAGCGTCTCTGGAAGGCAGCACAGAGGGCAGGAACACACCGGGACCTACTCCAAACGTTGTCCAACCGGAGCTGCCTCCCCCTTCTCTCATTACTGCTGGGCAGGAGCCCAGAGAGGCCGCCGGTGTGAGGAGGAGGGTGCAGAGCGAGTGTCTTCCCGCCCCAGCCGGCAGCAGTACTGAGCCAGACCGGGGTGTAAAGTCCGACTCGGAGGAGGAAGAATCCAAAGGTCGCGGACTGGAGGGATCCTCGTCACCTCAGAACAGCTCCAGCGAGTGCATCCCGTTTGCAGAAGAGGGCAACCTGACCATCAAACAGAGGCCCAAAGCTCCGGGGCCTCCCAGAGCTGAGGCAGTACTGGAACCTCCAGAGAAACCAGCAGCCAAGAATCTCGAGGTGCCCGAGTTTAATTTAAAGGAGTCGGACACAGTGAAGCGCCGCCACAAAGCCAAAGACAAGGAGCAGGGAGGCGGCTTCCCATGCAGAGAGGGAGTCGGAGCACCGGAGCTGGAGGGCAGTAGCAGTTGGCCTCCGTCCCAGAGCCAGGAGGAGGTCAGTCTGAGAATCAGTGAGGTCGCTCTGGAGAGGCCAGCCAGTCCGTCTACAGGGTCCCCTATCAAACCTCCCCTTTCCCCCAAACCTCCCGCTATTGCTCCCAAACCTGTGCGACACAGTCTGCTGGGTACACAAGGTAAGATCCTCGCAGCTCACAAAGCAACCTGTAATAGCCCGTCTGAGGATTCAGCCTCTTTGTAGAAAACTTTAACTTAGAGTTGAAAACGACTAGGACAGTTATTGACGTGCTGTTGTGTCCTCAGCACCGGGACCCTCCTCTCCAACTCTGAGTGTCAGCGTGGTTCAAAGTGTGGCCTTCACCTCTCCGTCCTCTCCGTCTCACGGCCTCCCGGTTCCGGCACCAGCCTCTGCCCCGCAGAGCCCCAAACTGACCGCAGCAAGGGCTCAAGTGTGCGTGGTGGGTCCGGGCCTCGTGTCCGACTCGTACTGTGGAACTGCGGTGGTCCAGCAGAGACTGGATCAGACCAGCACGTCTCTGGAGGCAGCGCTGATGGCTGTCGAGAGAAAACTGGACAATGCAAACAGGTAAGAGAGCTGTCAGATGTGTGTTCGGTCGTCCGCTGTCTCCTCTTACTGGCGTTATGTGAGAGTTCTTTTGTCTTCTCCCGCCAGTGGAGCAAACTCGGTGAAGTCCGCGGGGACGATTCTCGACGACATCGGCAACATGTTCGATGACCTGGCTGACCAGCTGGACGCCATGTTGGACTGAGGTGTTGTCACCACAGCCACTGTTAACCTCAGGAAGTAAAAGAGATAAAGGGGGGAAGCAGAGACACAATGATGGACAGATGTCTCTGGAATTAACCCCCCCTCAAACACACACACACACACACTGAACTACATGATGGAGAAGTGAGAGTCAGACACTTGCCAGCATTAATACCAGCACTTATTGATTATTGTAACTGACACCAGTATCGTTGGATTTCTTTTTTCATGTCAACGCAGCAGCAGCAGCAGCAGCAGCGTGTCATCTGTCCACTGCAAGAAGAAACTGCTGAGCAGATTGATATTGTTGTAACACAAACATTTTGATGTCACAGAGGGCCGAAGCGACGACATCACTTCCTTTGCAGACTCTATTTCTGTGTGTTTATTCTGTATCAAATGAGGATTTAATACAGACGTTTTTATAGATTTGAAACCGTTCAGGTGTTAAAGCTGCTATAGTCTGATCATGGATCACATGAAAGCGTGTTTGTTGTTTAGCCACAGTAACGTCTACATTTACCCTCAGCTCTACAAAGCTCTTTAGTCTGTCTCAGCTCTAAGTTGGATTTTCATGGAAGAAGCTCTAGCGTAAGCGACCTGCTCGGCAGAAACTGGTCGGGTCATTCCTCTTATCCACATACACCTTGTTTTAAAGGTCACACAAATGTAAGACAACCACCTACACAAATGAAGTTGCTATTGTCTGCATACATATGTATATATATATATATATTTTTTTTTTTTCTAACTGACAGGATGATTTTACCATGTCCTGGTAGTTATGGGACAAACACAAGCACATGACTATGAACACCTACGGGATGTAGAATGTTGTCACTGCCAGAACAGACAGTGAGGCGATCCAGCGTCACCTCGGCTCTCTGTTCACTGTGTCAGACCATTTCAACATGTGATATTTATAAAAAAACAAAAACTATTTTATACCGAGTGATCTTAACCTTGTGTGGTCAGTCTGCCACTGTGCTCGTGTTGTTAGAAACGGACCTGTGCGTGTGGTTAAGAAGCTGCAGAACACTGTGTGTGTCTCAGTGCTCTAAATGCGGTTTATGCAAAGGGAAGAAAAAGTTAATTCAGCGCCGTGGAATCAGCCGGTGTGTGTGTACAGTGGGAGACGGCATGTGACATGTCAGTAATACACATCGTATCTTTTGATATTCATTTTAGCCAGATAGTATTTAAATTAGAGGTATCTAAATATGTATATTGTACACTTAAGGTATTTACAGGAGGAGATACTCAACCAAAGGTCTTTGTACAGATGCTGAATGCTGAGCTGTCATCCTTCATGTTGTAAGATGTTTATGAAATGATTATTTTCCTGTCCAGCCTGCAGTGTATGGATTAAGGTCTTATATTTAGCATGCTGTAGCTCTATCTGTTTAATTTGTAAAAAGCCCGTTAACCCTCATGTTTGTGATCATGTGACCTCGTGTGAATGCTCAATGTTGTTTTGTTTTTTTTACACACTGAAGAAAATGCAATACAAAGGGATGAAGGGCAATTGGTACAAGTTAGGAAACAAGTTTCTAGTCCGTGAATAAATTTTTTTCTGTGCCACGTTCAAGAGAACTTCACACAATTTAATGAACGTGTTTCATTGTTGTCCAGCAGAGGGCAGCACAAACCTGCCCGTACGTGCATCATCCATGTCAATCACAGTCCAGGCATCATCCAGACATGTTCCTTTAATATTCACTAAGGTGGCTGTTTTCTAAAGCTGAAGTTTCACATCACAGCTATCCTTATATATTGACTTTTGTACGTATCAGGAAAAAAAACTAATAATTTCTGTTAATCAAGATTGTTTTCCCAGCATAGTTACTAGTATGACATTACCCACAATGTGCTGTAGAAATTCATAATATCCCCTGTGAGCTTCTTGTTAGCTACAGGTAATGTATTGTGACCTGTATTTAAATATTCTCAGCTTGGATGAAAGTTCTTGTCATTTCACATAAAGTCATCATCTACATATTAGGACACAGATATACTGATGCGCAGTGTCCTCTAAAGGAAGAATAAAGCACAAACTAAGAATTTCACAGACACTTAGACAGCTGGAAAAAAAGATTAAATTAGTCTAAAAAGGAGAAAGCCAGTGGGGTAGTATGAATAATCAGATCAGCTTTGTGTTGGATGTATGTGTGCTGTATGTCATTTTGATATTTCAGTTGTATCATTTGTTTAACCAATAAATACCTATAATGCTACTGTTCTGCTTTGTTTTACACAATCACTCAACACAATTATGACATTTATGAAATATATCTATCTTTATTATTTACACTTCGCTGCTGCCTTTTGTCCTTTCACATACCGGTGACGCCCTTGTCTGTCTTTGCATGTGATTGGCCGCCTAATGTGCCCTTCAAAATAAAGCTCCGCCCCTGGCTGCATGGATTCCAAGCAGAAGCGTGGGAGTCGGCTCTTTGGGCTTGTTAGCAATTTACATAGCACTAGTCAACATAACAAGCTTTCCACGATCATAAAGACTGCTGATAGAACTTAGAAACGTGTAAAGTTCAGTTGCTTTATGAATCCACGTGTTTACAGTTTACGCAACATTAAAAACGTTTTAACAGAACATGTAAATCATATTCGTGGAAGGCTTGACCGTGTGTGTGTGTGTGTGTGTGTTTGTGCGCCTGGCAGCGTGACGCATGATGCAGCAGTCGGGAAATCACCCGACAGCTGCCTCCGCTTCCGGGATACGAACCACGCCCACCTCAGCTCCGCGTTTAAACCTCCATCCAGCTCCACCACAGTCAGTCGCTGAAGCCTGAGCGATCCCTCTGTCTCTCCGTGTTGTGTCTCACAGCTGTGTCACCAGGTAAGAGCTACTTCCGCATTGAAAGCTTTTACAACGCGAAATCGACGTGTGATCAAATGCGCCTTGATCTGTTTTCCGAAGTTTTGAGAGCTTGATGAGCTTGTTGTTTGATCCCAGCGAAACTTTACCAACTGCGTGTTCCTGACGCGCTCCACCCATCTGCTGGAGGACGGTGCAGCTTTCATAAGGAGAATACGTCTTAAACCTTGAGTAGGGCTTCTCCGGGGTACAGGGGGATAGGAGACAGTTCACGGTGTCCCCAGGGACCTGGATCATGCACTGACCTGGCTGCCTGCTGGAGCAACTGTCCTGCGAGTCGCCAGGCCCACAGGCCGACTGTATGTGCATGAGCTGCTCTAGATGAGTCTGTAAAGTGACTGTGGGAGAGTAAGTTAGTGCTGACTGACCTGCCGTGGGAGAAAGTGTCAAAGTGTTGTGGTGAAGCTGAAATGACAAAGCAGTGAGCTGCTTTCAGGAAGAAGAACCCACAAAGACATGTCCTCTTTACCTTGATGGTTGCATTTTTCACCTGTGCGTCACTGTATTTGTTTCACCGCATTTTTCTCGTAATCACTCTCACGCTCCGGGGGATGCAACTCAAGAGCTGGTAGTTATGTGCAATCATCTAGAGAAAATATCCTGAGGTACGCTTGTGTGAGACAGTGAAGGAACCGGAAACCAGTAGAACTGTCCAGCTCTCTCTAATGTTTCCTGATCTATACAGTAATTCAAACCATAAACTGTGAAACAGCCCAATATTAAAGGGAAGTTCCAGAACCACCGTGTAGATGTTAATAACCCTTTTAATCACTTATCCACCATCTGACTTGGACCAAACTTAATGCTAATACAATTAGCAGTAACTCAGGGTGGGTTCAGAGTCTGTACTGACAGAGGTCAATCAATCACCTAGCAGACTTTGCACTTGGTGCGCTCCGTCTTTGTGTAGTAGGTGTGTCTGTGAGCATACCTGAGGTTTAGTACCTAAAACCTCACTCTCCACATAATGCTGTCTGCTGAGACAAGGCATTTATCTTCCTTCAACATTCATGCTGTTGACCTTATGTAGATTTTGAGTTCACAATGAGCTCGCTATTAATGGAGACCCTAAGCCAGCCCCAACCCTAAAACAGTCCTCCTGTTTTTAGAAATCAACAAACGTTCTCCTTTAACATGAGAAATGTAAACATGAAACAGCCAAACATAGAGAATCACTGAGGTGTTGCCTTCCCCTCTCTGCTGTGTTTAGTTTAGAAGATGTTTAAGATCGGAGCAAACCAGTCGGACGGTGTGGTGGAGGCATCCATCATCCGGATCCCACCTCATCACTACATCCATGTGCTGGACCAGAACACCAACATCGCCCGAGTGGAGATCGGACCCCTGACCTACATCCGCCAGGACAATGAAAGGTGAGAAACTCAGCCCAGCTGGGTCAACACCACCTGTGACATTGTGTTCTTGAAGGCAACCTTTGTGTTGTGACTCTGTAACCGCGAGTCACGTGAGTCACTTTCCAGTTATTCTACGTTGCTACGGTTGGAGATGAGTCCGTTGAATATTATTTTCCGGGACACCTGAAGACTGTAGAGGTTGCTTATGACCCACGTTAACACGGGGGAGGACAATGTTTGTCTGTAGGTAACTCTTATCATTACCCTGCTGTTTGCCTGTGTGGTGTCTCTGTGTCCCTGTAAGTAACCTGGATTAGATCAGTGTCTCATCAACTTGTCCACGCTCTCTTTAGTCTGTTAGACTATGGTCATGTCTTTATCCAAGCAGGACAGTTTATCTGTGAACGCATGGATTTCCCTCAGCAGGCAGTTTGCACACGCAGCAGAAAACTAGCTGAGCGTGCTCGCTGTGATTGGTTTTATTATTGATTTGGCCAAACACGTTTACTTTCTGCGTCATCTCAGCCGTGCAGCCGTACAGCACAAGAAAAACGTACCCGCTTTATTCAAATATATTTATTTAATCAGAAGGTTGTAAATGAATCACTTCTAGCATCTTTGAGCACTGAATAATGGTCAAATGAGAGGAAGGAGGGGGCAAAGTGTTTCCAGACATCTTCCTGCCAGTGTCCATGAAAATGAGCCACACATCAGTTTTTTTCTCCTATTTTATCTCTAGAGTGCTTTTTACTCCAGTGCGTATGATCATGGTGCCGCCACGTCACTACTGTGTGGTGCTCAACCCTGTGGCCCGGGACGATAATGGTCAGGTCCTCTTCGACCAGTCGGGTCAGGCCAAGCTCCGCCACGCCGATCAGGAGATCCGTCTGACCCAGGACCCATTCCCTCTGTACCCTGGGGAGGAGATCCAGCAGGTCTGTTACTCATAAATAAATATGCACATTTTAATGTGGGCATGTTTCCTCTTTCTCTTGTTTGAGACATATTTGACGTCCAGTCTTTGTCTCTCAGGATGTGACTGCGCTGCAGATCGTGTATCCAGACACGGCTCTGCGTCTGCAGGCTCTGCTGGACTTTGAGGAGGACAGAGGAGAGAAGAGAGTGGCTGGAGACGAGTGGCTGTTTGAAGGACCAGGTGTGGTTCACCGTGCAATATTTAATTCTCACCTACACAAGCTGATGGCTGCATTTACGACACTATCGGAGAAGCACAATGACGTTTTCTCAGTAGGCCTGTGGTTGTGGTAAACCTTTGTGTCACATTTACAGCGGTATTTGAGACTTGCTGTCTTTTTGTTGCAGGCACCTACATCCCGAGGAAGGAAGTGACAGTGCTGGAGACCATTAAGGCCACAGTCATCCGGGAGAACCAGGCTATCAGACTGAGAGCTCGCAAGGAAGGTGTGGACAGAGGAGGAGTCCAGAGAGTCACAGGTAACACACACACACACACACACACACACACACACACAATCCACGTGCTGTGTACTCGTTACTGTGAGTACATGTGGCATAATTTGCAAAACAAAATACCGACCTGTGACTGTGTGTGTGTGTGTGTTGTGCAGGTGAGGAGTGGCTGGTCAGTAAGGTGGGAGCGTACCTTCCAGGTGCCCATGAGGAAGTCATTGACATTGTGAACGCTTTCATCCTGAATGACAAGGTGACTAAAGCGCCGTCTCCCTCAACATTCAAACCGTTTACGATTTGAAAGCTCATACAGTGGGAACCTGTGTTGCGCAGCAGAGTTTTCTGAGCGGAAGGAGTGGAAGGAGAAGCTTGGTCCTGTTTGTTCCTGGTGTGTTCAAGCAGCTCTGTCAACAACAGCTGTTCAGCAGAACCAGTGTAGCAGCTTCACTGTGCACAAGTGCGACTTCCATCAGTGCCGCGTCGCGTGCTGGAGCGGGTCATGTTGTGCAGTGACTGTGTGATCAGGATGTTGAAATGGCCCCTTGGGATTCAGTTCAGTCACTCGAGCACTTAGTTCACGTGTTTGTGTGCCCTCAGAAAGCGCTGCATGTTCGCGCCCTGCGGCCCTTCAAGGACGCCGGCGGGCGAAATCGCCGCACCGGGGAGGAGTGGCTCGTCACCATCGCCGACAGGGAGGCTCACATCCCCTCCGTGTCGGAGGAGGTGGTGGGAGTGGTGGACGTGACCACTCTGAGCAGCCGACAGTACTGTGTGATCCTGGACCCGGTCGGTACCGATGGGAAACCTCAGCTGGGCCAGAAGAGGGTGGTGAAGGTGAGGAGAAGCGTCTGTTTTCTGTCTGAGGCCACGAGAAACATATCCCCGTCTGTTATATGACATCATAACAACCCTCTTTTCCTTCTTTCAGGGCGAGCGCTCGTTTTTCCTGCAGCCCGGTGAGCAGCTTGAACACGGCATCCAGGACGTGTACGTGCTGTCGGAGGAGGAAGGTCTGGTGCTGAGAGCGGTGGAGGCTTTCAACGACACAGAGGGGGTGAGGGCTTGTGTGGGAGTGGAGAGTGATTAGTTCTAAAAGTCATGCAGCCAGGATACGGCAGCTGAAACAGGTCTACACCCTGTTGGCACCTGCATTCAAATGATCTTAATTTTATACGGTTGTGTTCCAGCTGCACCGGACAAACCTGAACTTCCACGTGCTTCATCTGGTTTTCATTCTTCCTGATCTGCTGTTTTGCTGACTTTTCTTTTGTTTTCTCTCTGTGAGGGAGGAGAGAATGAAGGGAGGAGCTGGAATAACTCAGACTTACTGTATTTGTGCTGTGCTCATTTGTAAAGCTGCTCTTTTGAAACTGGACTTGAGCAAGTGGCGGAAAGCGATCAGTCACAAACCACACCCCATCTTCATACAGAGGTGTGTCATGTGAATGACAATCTGCTTAACCTAAAGCAACTTAAAGCAGGCCCTTAAATCCCAGTGTGAGGTGTGTCTCTGTCCTCTGGTTAAAAGTTCATGAAAGCGTTTTACTGCTCAGGCTGCACCTAGGATTTCAACACGGCAGGATCAGTGTCATAAATGTGCTCTGTTGTTTAGTTATCAGCTCATTATTGGACGAGGGACGTCGTAGGCGTGCTCAGGACAGGTTGGCTAAAAACACCTGCTGTTAATGTGCTGGCTGGATATGTTCTGCGTATACAATGGAGACGCGTGACGAATTTCAGTGACGGATCTAGGTTCTCTCTGAGTAAGGAGCCACAATATTAATAGAGGGGCCACGTTCTTGTCCAACAACATAATGCGACAGCATGATCTCTCAGTGGGTGAGCAAGTTCGATTCCCAGTCTGTCCAAACAACAATTTCCCCAAGGGGATCCATAAAGTATAAATTTTAATTATTAAAAATAGCTTACACAGTAAAATCTCTCTACCAACTTTTAGTGCATCCTTTTTACTGTACATAGACACAATATTCACAAACACACTCCAGCTTTTTATTCATGTTTTTAATCCCTCGTATACTTTTATTCCTTTTTTTCTCTAAGCTTTATTCATGTCTCACTTTCCTATTCGCCTCATTAGCACCTCTAGTGCTCGGGCTTGGAATTGCATCCATCTAAAAAGGACGAGTCACAGGAGAGGGACACTTCAGGGGGCCAATCAGATTTCAGCTGGGGCCAATGTCCCTGTGGCCCCGCCCCTAGAACCTCGTGACGTATTTGGTTCTGATTTTTAACTGAGCAAAGGTTTTACAGCTGTGCGTGGAGACAACAAAACTAGGGGAAATCAGAGGCGGTGGACAATACAACACTCACCCTGAAAATGAAAAGCACTGGTGTACTGAGCGACGTAGAATGACTGACCAAAGATTTAAAAACAGCAGGCAGACAGAGATGTAGTAAACCAGTGGAGGAGGTGGTCCTGTCCTTCTCCTCTTCATCTTCCCTCTCTAACCCGGTTAACCCATTATACCACTTCTCTCTTCTCTCCCTCTTTTTTTCCCGATCTCCTTCCACCATGTCCCTTCATTTTTTAAATTTCTTCCACTTTCTTTGCGCATATGTTATGTTTTGTTTTCCTCTCAGTGCCTCTCTCCCATCCCCTCCCCTCCTCTGCCTCCGCCTCCCCAATGCATTGCCACATTAACCCTTTTGTCCGTCCTCCTCCTCTCTCTCCCCCGATCTCTCTGCCAGCATGAGGAGGAAGAGGAGATGGAGCAGGAGCTGATGGAGGAGAGGGCCAAGCGCTCTCGCAGGAGCGGCGTCCTCCGTCGCCCCGGAGACCGCTGGATGCTGCGGGGCCCCATCGAGTACGTCCCACCCGCTGCTGTGGAGGTGGTGCTGAAACGTCAGGCCATCCCACTGGACGAGAACGAGGGCATCTACGTCAGAGACATCAAAACTGGAAAGGTACGAGCTACAGAGCTTTGTTCCTGTGAATAATAAATAAAAATAATAAAGAGCTTTTCTAACGCCAGCGTGTCCTGCTGCCTCTCAGGTGCGCGCCGTCATAGGCCACACCTACATGCTGACTCAAGATGAGGAGCTGTGGCAAAAGGAGCTTCCTCAAAATGTCGAGGCGCTTCTGACTTCTCCCGTCGACCCGCTGGCCAACCGCTCAGACCGCAGAATGATCGCAGAGGGCGGGCCGAGGGACAAGACCAGAGTGGTCTCCTACAGGGTCCCCCACAATGCTGCAATCCAGGTGTATGACTACAGGGAGAAGAAGGCCAGGTGGGGCTCACCTTCTGTGTCCTGGTGGAGGGATGTGGAGGCAAAGTGAACCAGCTGATGGTGCTGGTGTTGTCCTGTCTGCAGGGTGGTGTTTGGACCAGAGATGGTGATGCTGGGACCTGACGAGCAGTTCACCGTGTTGTCTCTGTCCGGAGACAAACCTAAGAGGCCCAACGTCATCAAGGCCGTCTGCCTCCTGCTGGGACCAGACTTCTTCACCGACATCATCACCATCGAGACAGCCGACCACGCCCGACTGCAGCTGCAGCTCTCCTACAACTGGTAACGACACAGAGTAGCACATGCTTTATAAGCCCTAACGGAGTGATTAGATATGTCATTGCATCGCTCCATGACTGTCATATGCTCATATGTCTGCATGCTTTTTGCCTCCAGGCACTTTAATCTGAAGTCTCCAGCAGACGCAGCTGATGCAGCTGCTCTGTTTTCAGTCCCTGACTTTGTCGGTGACGCCTGTAAAGCCATCGCCTCCCGGGTCAGAGGAGCCGTTGCCTCTGTGCAGTTTGATGATTTCCACAAGGTTTGTAAATCACTGCTGTGCACAGAAAGATGTCAAGTTTGAAATCTTTCCTAAGACACAAACGGAATTCTTCCTTGTTTGCAGAACTCAAACCGGATCATCTGTTCAGCTGTGTTTGGCTTCGATGAGAAGCTGGCGGTTCGTTCCAATCTGCGCTTCCCCCAGAACAACTTGGTCATCAGCAGCGTGGACATCCAGTCTGTAGAGCCTGTCGACCAGAGGACACGGGATGCCCTGCAGAAGAGCGTCCAGCTCGCTATCGAGATCACCACCAACTCCCAGGAGGCTGCTGCACGGTCCGACGCGCGCAGACACACACACACACACACACACACACACACACACAGAAGCAGCCAGATGTGTGTTAAACAGTTTAGTTTTAGATTTACAACCAGCATTTTCAACAAATAAATCCTCCGGCGCTCTGTCGTTCATCTTCATGGCGTCCTCTGTGTGTGTGCGCAGGCACGAGGCCGAGCGTCTAGAACAGGAGGCTCGGGGGAAACTGGAAAGACAGAAGATCACGGACCAGGCCGAGGCTGAGAAAGCCAGGAAAGAGCTGTTGGAGCTGGAGGCCCTCAGGTAAACAGGCACTTTCTGGGATCAGAGGGTGAAACATTATTTTCAAAACCATTTTCTGCAGATAAAAACCAAATAACTGTCGACAACTACTGTGTAGGTGAGAGTTGACAATCCGTGTGTCTGTGTGTGTGTTTTAGTGCTGCAGTGGAGAGCACCGGAGCTGCGAAGGCTGAAGCTCAGTCTCGGGCCGAGGCAGCTCGTATTCAGGGAGAAGCTGCTGTCAACGAGGCCAAACTGAAAGCTGAAGCTCAAAGGATCGAAGCGGTACATTCTGACGTTTTCAGCATATAAATGTATATAAAAAAGAAGCTTCGAGTCTGATTGCCATTCGAAACACAAACAGGATCACTTTTAGAGAACGTGTTTGTGAGGTGACCTTTCATGGCCCTAGAACCAACCTGCAAGCCCGGGATCAGCTTCACGCTTTCATCCAAAATAACTCATTTTAACCTTAGAAAAATAAATAAATAGACCTTAATTTCTGGGTAAACCTCAACGGAACTGACTACATAAAAATGATCAACTAAAAACAAACGCATCCTGTTGATGTGAGCAATCGTGCTGTGTGTTTGCTCAAACAGGAGTCAGAGCTGCAGCGACTGGCGAAGGCACGTGAGCAGGAGCTGAGCTATAAGAAGGAGATGGACCGCCTGGATACGGAGAAGCAGGAGCGTCTGGCTCAGATTGAGAGTCAGCGATTCAGTCAGCTGGTGGAGAGTCTGGGAAGCGACACGCTGAAGGACATCGCCAGAGCTGGGCCCGAGCTGCAGGTACTGAGCCGCCGCTGCACCTGAGGAAAACCATTCTCTTTAAAAGGCACACCGTTGTGCGGGCGGATCGCAGCGCCGCGAGGAGTCTGAGCTTTGTTGGGAGGCCTGACACATACCTAACTTCTAATCTGTTTCTTGTTCTCCAGGTGAAGATGCTCCAGGCTCTGGGGTTGAAGTCCACGCTCATCACAGACGGATCATCCCCCATCAACCTGTTCACCACAGCCAATGGGCTGCTGGGAGCGCTTCCGGGACAGGGACAGTGAGGGTCAAAGGGATTGAGAGGGGAAAGTGTACAAAAGTAAACCTCAGCCGATGCTCACGTAGCTGCAGTACAACCCCTGAAGTCTGTATGATGGTCACTATTACAACAGGAGAGTGAAGTCAACACGTTACTTTAGACGTAAGGAGGGGTTGTAGAAATCATGTTTTTTTTTTAGTCATAGTTTCTTCAATATATAAAAACTGACTCAGAATCCCAAAGTGATTGTTTTAGACTTTCTCTTCCTCAGCAGCAGAATGTGAAGCTGTGAAATGCAACTTGTGACTTTTCTCATCTGATTTGAACCTTCACATAACACGGAGAACACAAATGAGAACGTCATGTCGCTCCATCCACTGTGGTGACAACACTGTGACAAAACATTAAAGCTGTGTGATACGTTCTCTCTAATATTCCTCCAGCAAGTCGATAACTTGAGTCGTACATCACTGACAAACCAGTGCCTTTAGTTCCTGTGTTTAATATGCTGCCAAACGTTTCACATTTACACATGAAACCTTGAGTTAGAAAATGTCTGTTCACCTCATGTGAATGTATGTGTGCTCTTTTGCTGTTTTACCTGCACTTTCAAAATAAGACTCTGAGGTTTACTTTTGGACACAGATCCAGTGATGTTTGCAAAATTAAGACCTGTGCCTACAAACTACCGTTTGTTTAGTCCTGCAAACTGACTAACAGGTCGGTTTCTGCTCTGCACACACCCACTTAAACGGTGTGTTCCCATGGCTCTAGTAGATACGATGAAGACAGTGCCTTTTTTCTGTTAAAAGTCATCTCTTTCTACCTTTAATCACATGTGGGATCACGTGTGTAGCTATTAAAGTGTTGCTTCTCTCCCACACCAGTGTCTCTGCTGTCATTTTTAAACATGCTGAGGTCTATGCTGATTCTCCTGCTCTGCCTTTTGGTTCAGAGCACAGAGAAACAACCAGTCAGGCTTTAGCGTAATATTCTGGCGCCGCCCTTATCAACCAGGAGATGACTGTGAAAATGTTTCTTGTCACATAACTGAATAGCTGAATACTAATAGGAAATAATTTTGTTGTTCGTCTTTTTCAGTCAACGCAGAGTAGCTGAAGATACTGAAAAATTTACACTGAGATTTATCTGTTTACTACTTTATACTCAACTCACCAAAATAAAAGTTTCCATTTTTCATTCTCTAGAAAAATCTATGAAAATTACAATTACTGCTGCAATTATTATCCAATGAAATAAGTGATCTAGCTGGAACATTTGGAACCATCCAACTGATGAATAGCAAAAAGAAAAGTCAAGTTCTAAAAGTTTCTTTGACGTCTAGGTAATGGCTGAAATGGCATGCGATAAGCATCAGACAGAGATGCAGAAGGTAGGACTGACTCCCAGCCTATCCCCCATACCAGGTGTGCCCTTGAGCAAGACACTTGGCATTAGCTCCTTGTAAGTCATGTCTGTCTGACAAAAGCATCTGTAATGTATCTCAAAAAGGTTTATCCAATAGCAACTGGTCTTGTAGTTAACGACAAAGAAGACTACCACCACAAGGTGACTAGCCTTTTGAGTGACACTGCAACATATGAGGCTCTTAGGAGGGACCCTACCAGCAACTATAGGTTAGAAGGTCATTGACTGTTTACAACAACTGGGGAATGACAAAGTTATTGACCGACCCCTTTACTACCGCCTGTACCCTGGTGAAGCTACTCCGTGCATCTATGGACTGCCTAAAATTCACAAGGAAGGAACACCACTCAGACCCATCGTAAGCAGCATTAATTCAGTCACTTACAATATTGCCAAGCACTTGGCCAGCATTCTAGCCCCTTTGGTTGTTCATCACGTCAACAACTCACAGGACTTCGTCAGCAAGGTCCAAAACCTTAAACTGGACACAGATAAAACCATGGTTTCGTATGATGTCACCTCACTCTTCACCTGCATTCCCACAACGGAAGCAGTCCAGACCGTGAGAAAA
>JAUMTR010000026.1:3283276-3341478 GCA_032270685.1 Microctenopoma stevenorrisi
CATCAATATTAAAACAATGAAAGGCCCTAAACTACTTCAATTGTGTGTAATGAATCTAAAATATATGACAGTCTAATGTTTATCAGTACAGTAAAATAATGAACTTTATCACAATGTGCTAATTTTTTGAGAAGGACCTGTATGTGCTTCACTGCTTCGCGCTGCAGGCACCAATTATAGACTAAACCCAAACTGGGTATATGTTTGTGAACAGAGAACTAAACGTGCTGTGGGTGAGTGTAGTGGGTTTCTTCCCTGTGTGGCTGTGGAGAGGCCATCACAATGAGGATGAAGAGGAGACAGAGGAGGAGCTGATGCACAAAAAGGCCATGAGTTCCCAGGTGCGGCCTGGTGCCCTGTGATCGTCCCTGGGACTGCTGGATGCTGCGGCGCCCCATCGAGTATGTAGTAGCTCAGATCATCAAATCAGAATTATCTGAGCTGTTATGACAGCTTGTAGGACTTGTAGCTGGCGCTATGATGTATGTATATCATAGACGTGAGATTTTCTCTGTTAATTTATTTAAATAGTTGTTCATTATTTACAGTCATGAGTAACATGGCATTGTAGATAAAATTGTTTATTTGTAAAATTACCGGTGCTTTAGATAAATGTGTATTTATTTATGTTACATGTTAGCGCGACCTGGAGGTGTATGTGAGAGTAACTAGCAGAAAGTTGTGAGAGAAGTCTGGCAATTGGAAGAGGATAACTATAAAGAACTAGACGTAGCCTGCATTGCAATATTCTACTACTGGTCAGCAGGCGCATAGGTAAATACCACTGTGATGCTAATATTGCCTTTGTACGTTTAACATGTATAATTTGTGTTTATTAGTGTTGTGAATGTGCATCTGAAATATAGATTTTTTTAGTTTTCACGGTGTTCCATCAGCGGTCATTATTGTAAGAAAGAAAAACGTCCTTTTGAGCAGACCAGAGTAGCTGCAGGACCACCAGGTCGTCACTAGAATCTGATGTGTATTCTGTTGACACATATATTAACAAAATTGTGTCCTGTGGTTTGTCCTGTTTGCATGAAAAGTATCTAAACTAATATTTAGCAGGTGAAATGTTTATCTAAATTTACCACCAACAGATGGAGGCAGACATGGTCTGCTCCATCGGCTCCATCATGTCTGTCTCCTTATGTTTTGGGATGTCTGGGTGTATTTTATTTTTTTACCTAATGTAACATCTCTAACCTCCTTTTTATTTGCCTCCAGGCACTTTAATCTGAAGTCTCCAGCAGACGCAGCTGATGCAGCTGCTCTGTTTTCAGTCCCTGACTTTGTCGGTGACGCCTGTAAAGCCATCGCCTCCCGGGTCAGAGGAGCGGTTGCCTCTGTGCAGTTTGATGATTTCCACAAGGTTTGTAAATCACTGTAGTGCAAAAAAAGAATAACGTTGTAAGTCACCAAGGATGCCTGAGAGGTTAAGGCCTTGGACCTAAGCTCCAATGGACCTTTATCCTCATGGGTCCAATCCCTACTCCTGGTAAATAAATTTAAGTTAAGTTAATAAACTTAGCTCCAGGTTCCTCCTAAATGCATCTCACGGTGTCCTTGGACAAGACATGGAAACCCTGCTGTCTCATAAATATTATTACAATTACTGAAAACTAACCACTAGTACAGAAACAAAACATAGAATTCATCCATTTACTTCTTTGAAAAGCTGTTAATCTGTGTTGGTGTGTGTGTGTGTGTGAGGATATTTTAGTTACATACATAAAATGTGGTGTCTGCGGAGAAACCTCAGATAATGAGGTTTCTTTGTAATAGTTTGAGAAATGGACATGATCAAAGCATAGGGGAGAGTTTGTGTCCATTTGTGCACAACAGCAACTAAATATGATCTGAAACAGGATGTGACGAGTCTTTATGAAGGTCAATATTACAACAAGCTGTTGAATCTTCCAGTGTGAATTTGATCTGGGTGACAAATGAGTGTCTAGATGATGGATCAATAATGTCTGACTTATTTTAGGTGTGTGCAGTGGCTGGGGAATGTTTCAGTGCGTGTGAGGTGACTGTATTACTATATGAATACAAACTCAACTCACATTTACACACGTTAACAATATGACTGCTGCCTCTAATTATTTGAATTCTGCGTTTGTACTTTTGGTTAAATGAACGTTGCAGTTGTAGCTGACTTCACTTGTATGTCCACATAAAATATGTCCTGTAACTCAGACATTTGAATCAAAGAACCAGATTTTACAATCCAGTTTTTCATCTGGTGTGTTCCACTGACTGCAAGAAACTGATAGGGCCTTTACAGCAGGAACATCAGTGCTTGAAATTCATACTGTGTCACGCTTTTACCGATTAGAATAAACAAATACATTCATTCATTATTTAAAAAAGGAATAACCACAGAAATGTGAGAAGCCATAAAGTCATATTCACATTGTTTTCAAACTGCAGTTGCTTTTGCATTAATGATATGATACTTTCTTATTTCTTCATGTAAACATGATGTATTCTAATCATAAAGCCGAAGCTGACAAAATAACAAATATTTACCTGAAAGCATCTTTACCAGGACAAACTGTTTGACTGTGTGACTGATGAACGTGAAACTATGCTCTAAACATGCATCAGATGCGTGCGCTCATCAGGAACCGACTGCCTGGTAGCTCAGTGAGGGATGGGATGCAGACAAAGCAGGATCAATTCCCAGCTGAGTCACCCAGCCCATCCCCCATACCAGGTGTGTCCCTGAGCGAGACACTCAGCACTAGCCCCCCAAGCGCCGCTTGTGGCTGCTCACTGCTTCCCCCCAAGAGGGGATGGGTCAAATGCAGAGAATACATTTCATTGTAACATGTAAAATGTCTTTGCCACGGCTTCCCCTTGTACCCAATCATTCTTTAACCTTCTGCCTGTGTTACTGACTTTCCTTGGCTCCATACTACGTCTCCTTAACAGTATTCAATGACAATAAAGGGGATTCTTTTTTCTACTTCTACTTCTTCATCCCCTTATCACAGGGGACATCAGGACACACCAATCTGCAGCCAGTCAGATGCAGATCATGCACAAGAGGCGGTTCCTCTTTAATTCAATTTATCGATTAGACAATTCAGTCCGGGGAGGCTAATGAAATCCCTCAGCATTGACTGTAATTCTCTCCAGCTGTCTCCTCTTGTACTTTTCTTTTCTACAATCTGCACTGTCTCCTGTGAGTTTGACCTCCATGTTTGTATGAATATTCAGGTTTCAGGTTATAAAAAGCTCCATCAGTACCAAGGACAACTACAGGGAGTGAGGGAACAATAATATAATATGGAGGCTCAATAATCAGTCTCCTGTGTCCTGTCCTTTGTTCAAGCTGCTGGGAATAAGTCAAGAAGACTGTAACACAGAACTGGTCAATTAGTTTAATCTGACAGAAACTGTTCTCCGCTGGGCTTTGAACTGTTGGTTAGAAAAAAGACGCCTCCCTGTGCTTTAAATAATTAGCTTTGAATTTTTTCACCATTTTTGACAGCAGATTATAAATGAAGATGCTACCTTCAGAAATCATGATAGGTGTTCTGTTTATACATTTAATAGGTGACAGTCAAGTAAACAATCAAAAAACAACATCAAAATAATCAGGCCTCAGGGAATTAAAATCATTTCTGCTTGACAGCTAAGTCTCCTTGCATGTGGCGTGCAATAAACGGACCTCTTCAGCAAGTTTAGATCTTCCCAATACTGTTTAATTTCAAGAACAGTAGCAACACTACAACACTGACCAAAAATCCTAACTAAAAGAGAGACAATCCTGCCTCCAGGATGTCCATGACCTGACAGGTATTTGCAGTGAATTTAAAGATGTTAAAACACAAATGAGTTTATTCATACATTTCAAACTCTTTCAAATTCAGTTAGTATCAGGGACTGATCTATGTGCCTCCCAGATACCCCCCTCCAATCTTTATGTCCCTAAGATCATACATGTTTGTCCAAAAGCCTTTTATGACCTTCAAATAAAATACTTAGAGAGATAATGATACAAGAAATTGTTTTAAAGTGTATTTGTGAATATCTTGATGAATCCATTTGTATATAAGGTACAGCGTTGCCACCCTGCGACTCCTTTGCCCCCCTATGTAAAATTTCTAGATCTGCCACAAAACATGCAAATCTTTATATGAATTATGCCATAAGCCAATGTATGATCCTCTCTCTCTCTCTCTCTCTCTCTCTCTCTCTGGTATGCTGACAGTGACATATGGACATTGGATATAGCAAAAGCCTAATAAATATAGCCTAAGAAAAAGCCTAATGATGGGAATGTCCTTAGAAAGCAGCTGTGTACTGCTCAAAATCCACAGAACAAGATGACAGAGAAAAACAGTTGATGACAGAAGCATTGAGAAGAAAAAGGATCTGGTCACAATCGAGCGTGTATGAGTCCTCCTTGATCTCTTCTCTTCCACTCTCTTCTTAGACTCACTCCCCTGTCTACTCTTCCTTATCCTATGTCTGTTTTAATTGCTCTTCCTCATCGTCCTTCTGTTAGCCCTCACGTACATGTGGTCACTTCTCTTCCTCTTCGTCAGTCTCATCCTCTTCCTCACCCATACGCACCACCTTTTTCTTCCTTCCTGTCATCCTCTTCATCTTTCCTTGTTTTGTTGTTGTGGTTACAGCTTAGTTTAAGTCTTTCCACAGTGTCTTCTCCCTCACATTTGTACTGACAGATAACATAAGGCTGTATTAGCTCTAATGGGGGAGCCCCTTTACCTAACTCTAGTTCTATTCTTAACCCTGAAACGAAATCTGAATAAAACATCTCATAAAAAAGATCAGGCATAATGTCCATTCCTGCATTATAAACATTCACCGGTTAGTTTCCAGACAGCAGACTGGTGGATATGTGAATGAGTCAGAATTACACTACAGTTTCACATTGACAGTAACAGAGGAACGTTTCACTCGTCAGTGACAGCGTCTGTTTGCTCAAATGTGGAAGTGACACAATTCGTATAAACAAACACGCCTAAGTAGTGGGATGGCGCAGCATTGATTCCTTCATGCAGTGTTTACTGAGTCATTTATCTTCTTTCTCTCTTCTTTTTTTATTATTGTCCTCCTCCTCCTCCCCTGCTGCTCCATCTCCCCACTCTCATCTGCATTATGACACACTGCCTCCACCCTCCATCTATGATCTTGCTGTGTCTGGTCTCTTTTCCACCTTTCGTTTCCTCAGTCCTACCTCCTCCTCCTTCCTCTTCCCTGCAGTCTACGGTGGCCAGAAACACCCAAAGACACATCCATTTATCTTGATTAAGCCTCGACTTTTCACGCCCACACGCACGTGTTAAAACTTTTTTAGGTTTGCTTTCTTTTTTTACAACTGAGTCTGCAGCATTTCTGTATGCCCCTCCCCCTCCCGTCTCTTTCCTCTTGTAGCCTCAGCGGTGAAGACGCTTAATAATTTATAAGAATCTAAAATTCAGATGAAGAGGCCGCGCGCACACACACACGCGCACACACACATCTCATATTAAGAGTAAGGAATCAGACCTCTCTCCTCTCTCTCTCTGCCATATCTCAGCATCCCTGGCTGCCTCTCACTCCCCTTTCAATGGTTGCCGTGACAACATACTCTCCCCGTCCTAGAAACTGGGTGTACAAAGAAATGTCCACTCCTCCACTACAGCTCTCGCTCCAGCTTTCTCTCTTAATTTATTCTTAGACATTTTAAGTTAACAAGCCTTTCAAAATAAAAGCCAGTCCACAATATATTTAAGAAAATAAAAGCACTCCACTGCAGTCTAAGTGAATTATACCCTTTTTTTCTCATGAGATGCACTTGGGCGTACTTTAAATATTTAATGCTCATTCTTAAACAGGAAACATGTTCTGTATAGATTTGTGTCTGTCACTACTCTAATACTATTACAGTTTTTGTACAAACCAAACATGTAAAATCCAGGAAAGAATTGGTAGTTTTCATTTTATGCCGTATAAAAATCATCTCAACAAGCTTCCTGTAATTATTTTTATAACCATGTGAGTGAAAATGCTGAAAGTGATTCTCTCCAGGATGCGAGAGTCCTAGTTCAATACCTGTAACTGAGTTTCCATTTGGTATGAACATCCAACAGTGCCATAAATAAACACTTCAGTATATTCACACTTGATTGATTCACGACCCTGTGGACTTGGAGGAGGTAGTATTTAACTGAGAGGTATTCCCTTCAAACATGATCAAATACTTAACATCAGTAGTCAAGATCAAGAGTGTCTTTAATAAATATATTGTGTACACCCATACTCATTGTGTATGCTTCATAAAGCAGTCGATTTAAGGCATGCACAGGCACAAAAATACTCCAGTGGCAGGAGATAGCAATCAATAATAAGAGGACATAATGAATTCATTATACTCATGCTTACAGCACACACACCTCCCACAACTTGCCATTTTAGAAAAGCAAGTAGGAAGCAGGTTATACTGAGCATTACAAATGTTACTATGTAAATACAAAAGATACCCTGGAAATGAGAATAGAAATATAAAAATACAAAGATTAGGCGATCATGTGTGAAAATGGCAGTTACAAAAGAAATGACAATGCTAAACAACTACCACACAGAACACAAGAGAGAAGGGTTTCCGATTAGTGAACATCTAATGAACCAACGTATGCAGCGTGTGCAGTCCACTGCGTGTTCCAAATAAGAAATTCTATCAAAGATTTTCAGGATTTCTGTACTTTCTTACTAAGATTTAAGCTGGAGAGTGGTGATTTTATATGCTCATAGTTTATATATTCTATACAACCATGCAAAATCACTCTAATACCAGTCTTCTCTCAATACTTTATTTGGTTATTGTATATGTGCATGTCGCAGCAACCTCAACTTTGAATTATCTACTTGTATTCCACCTTTGTCATCTTCTGAACTCTTTGAACTGTCTCTCCTCAGTTTGTTTTATTTTTATGTGCCTGGGATTTTACATATTTAGGGGATGTGAACGGAAACATTCTTTGATGGGCGAAATCTGAAGAATATTCAAATATCTCTAATCTCTCAAATCATCTGTAAGCAGGCCAATATCAGGAATCACTAATTTGCCTCCACAACTATTGTCCAAACTTAAAACACTACAATCAGTTACCTAATTCAAAAGGGTATAAATCTGTAAATATATGGGAGTATCTAATAAATAAATCAAATTGAACTGACTAGCCTATTCACAGCATGCGTGCAGCTGAGTATTTTCAGTTTACCATTGTATTGTATAATCCAATAAAATATTTAATGCAGTAATGTCATACTTTCAATTTTAACTGGTAGATTTTTAGTTTGTTCAATCCAAAATTGTGGTTTTCTGTGGTTTTCAAGCTGCATTGTCGGCTGGCTTCTCATTCTTGAATTAGCAAATAGATCAAGAATAATCTGAGAAATTATTACAGATTACAGACTTTTTTGTCCAAACATTTGTCTTAGGGTTCAATGACAGACTGATGATGATGATAATGGATGTTTAAATGCTCCTATAAATTCCTTAGAATTCTCAATTTCTCAGTGTTGAGGCAAGTTGACTCTGATTGGGCACTACTCTGCTTAGATATACAGTTATGGTACACTACTCTTTGTATACATTTGGAGAACTGTATAAATCAAACCCTGCACAATGTCAGTAGTGAAAGTTTAGAACAGTAACACAACAGAGCAAAATACAAACCATAGCACGAGAGATTTAACAGTCATCAAAGTGAAACAATGTGAGGCGCAGTTAAGAAAACATTGTAGGCAACTCTGAGAGGTAGCACAAGCAAATCCATAAAAAACTGTGTTTGAATGCACTACCTACAGCAAAAATCAGGAAAGCTAGCATTCATGTTGACATTGAGCTGGGACCTGTAATTGCATAATGTGATTAGTAAATAGGCATGCTACATACAGTACAGGAGTGGGTGGAGTAAAGCTGGGAGTGGGCTAGAGTCGTCCTCATGCAGCATTCACATCAAATTGGCCTTAATTACATGTTTTCAACTTTTACCTACAAATTATGTCAAAGTTGTAAATAGATATGCCTTAACATGTATCTGAAAACCAACCTAAATTGAATAAATAAGAGGTTTAATTTTCTTATCATACATGTGCGTCAGGTTGTTAAGTCTTCCATCCAGCTCATATGAGGTGAATGCTACAGTACAGAATCCTCCACTCCTCCTCCACCTAAGCTTGACCTCACCTTCTCAAAGAGACGCCATCTGATTGGAGCAAAGTTCAAACTTGTCACTGCTTTGAACTTTTAAGCTTCAAGCTTTATTTTTACAGCAGTGATATCTTGTGCATTTTTGGCCTCAGGTTGACTGTGGGTCATGTATGTCTCTATTACTATGTGGACATTTGTCATATAATTTATTTACAAGGTGCTACTCAGTTAGCTCTGCTGCTAAATGAGGCTACAGTCATATGTAAAAGCATTCTGTAATAAATACTGTAAACATGCAGAGGGTATAGGAGATATAGGGCTGATTAAGTTCCCTAAGAACAGCTTAGCTCCTCAAAGTTCACCCCCACAACAATCTGTCCACAAAATGCGCTCACACATTACATAGCAACAGGCTAATACAAAGTGGGCTGTTTGTGTGCAGGTTGGCACAAATTGTGGTGTTTGGCACAGCATCACACTGAGGCTCAGAAAGCTGTGACAAGGTCGAGATGAGCTCTAAGCATAACTGTCATTCTGTTAATCAGCCAATAATTCCTAAATGCTCAATACTGGAGCTATGCCCATCCCATCAATCTAGCTTATTCCAGGGAATTTTGTGAAGGCTATTGGCCGGATCTTTTTCCAATGAGAACAAGTTTGACCAACTGCCATAATAGAGTGTGACAGCTGCAGTGCTCCACTTTGCTTTAGTCTTTATTTACTATAGATAAAGTTTAATAGCAAGCCATTATATTAGTGATGGGCAGATTGATAAATTCAACAGTTATTTCACGTAAGAATAAAACAGCATTGTTTTATATGTTAATAGGAACTGAGGCTTGCAAAAAAAATAGAAATAGAAATTAAAGTCCCATAACAGATAAAGATAAACAGAATAACAAAAAGAAAAGGAAAACAGATTTATCCCACATTAGATCATGTAGATCATAAGTAGAATGTTAAACGTAGTAACTGTAACCTGTATCTCCCAAATTAATAGAAGACTTTGAGATCACAGAGAACAAAGTCAAACTGCCTATCACTTTATGTCCATTAAATGGATAAAGCCGCACCCCGTGTGGTCAGAAAGACTCAGCTGGGGTCAGTTACAAGCAAAGAGCTGCACTTAGACGTCCAGACGACCACAACTAAGTAGAAAATATGTGCTTTCTTTCTCCACCTCACACAGTATTTTCCCTCTGACACGTAACTAAACGCTTCAAACGCTCATGGGGCCGTGGAGAACTTAGGAGACTTTTGTTCCTCAGGTAAAAGAAATTCCATACTCTATAGTGTATGACATGCAACCCAAACTGGGTAGAATAAATGGTCATTTTCTTACTGTAATAAACGTTTAGATCTGTGATTATAGCAGCTTTTATCAAACATTGTTTCCTAGAGGCTCAAACTTCCTGGTTTCAGAGAAATGCTAGCGACCTTTGTAACTATGGTAGCAAATAAAAATGCAGTCTTGGAACAGTACAGTGTAGCCTACTTCACATATTTAGATGAAGATGAAGATAGTTTCGAGCATCTTATGGGAAACATAATTTCCCATAAACTATTTTTGAGCCGTTGCTGTGTTCCATTTATTTTGGAAGTTGGAAGTCAAATCCAAGAATAACGTCACACCAAAGAGGACTGTGTTGTCAGTCAAGCTACTGTATAAACAGCAGTTTAACAAATCCAGTTAGGTACCAACAATATAGGTTAATAAACAGCATGTTACACCTCCACACTGTCGGTGTATGGTGCATCAGCAGTGTGGAAGCTGGGTATTGAACAGTTTCCTCCAACTTCCAGTTCAAATGAAACACATAACTGCTTGCTTGTTCGATATCTGTGGGATATCACTGCTGCTGAACCTGTAAGTGTAGTGAATGGCAATATGTCCACATGAAAACTAAACTTTTAAAATTTTCTCAGAAAGATTAATGAAAGAAAAGCCAGATAAGAAGCTAGCAAACAACAGGCATTATGTCGGGACACTGGCCTCTATAATATGACCACTGGGTAGCAGCATTTCAACCTCTGTGTTTGTATGTGTGAACATACAGTCCTCCACTTTCTCATATCAAAGATCCCTCCACTTCCACTTCTTTCCTGCCTTAACAGCAAAAACAAGTTCATCTTCCGTTCATGTCAAAGCAGCAGCAGCATCTTCCAGATTCAGTTTATCTAAAACCAAGTTTCTAATTTTTTGGCATCAAAAAGTTCAAACAAGCTCCATTGCTGGATCTGTGGGATGGAGACTTATTTAGAGAGCAGATTTCCATAGAGACAAATGTCCATTTTCATGACGACAGAAGCACTGGTTCACTGGTGAGAGAAAATGTGTTGAGAGAAATCTGTCTGAGGAGGTCAAGACTGCTACCACAGAACAAAATGGACATTCGGTGATCCATCCTTTTATGTCCTATTCCACATCCAGATCAGGCATCTGTGTTAAGAGTGGGTTCACTGGTCGTGTTGGAGGTAGAGTGTCAGGCAGACCATGCTTGTCGTGCAGCAAGAAACAACAGCAAAGAACAGGAAGAGATTTTTATTTGTTTTCATCTGGTGCAGGCTCTAGAGAACGATTGAGCCTCATGAACGGGAGTGGGTGACGTCAACTTAAATTAGATGTTTGTTGTGAAGTAGCTCTCTAGCCAGCTTTATCCAGATTTTAATATCACTGGGAAAAAACAGAGAATTTGATAGAATTTCATTGTTGTTTTACTAGAACTGATATGACACAAATGTTACTTACATCCCCAGTTGAGGGCAATAGCTGCGGCGATGATAGCAATACCCCCTAAGATGGACACCACAGACAGAACCATTGCGTTGCGACCCAAACGGCGAGCTCCATCAACATTACCTTGCTGCAGACTGTTTCGAGACTGAAGAGAAACAAAGAGTAGAGATATTTTACTTGCAGACGTTTTTATCCAAAGCGACTTACAAGAAGAAGACACAATTACCATACCATTAAACAATTACCATCTGGTTTCTGTAAATTCTGAGTTACTACAAACTTAGAGCCCGGATAAGACTCATTTGAAATACTTCTTAAACAATATAGTTTTCAAATGTTTTTTAAAGGTGGTGATAGTCTCAGGACAAGTCATTCCACCAGCCAGGGACAACAAAGGAGAACAGACTGGATTGGGATGTAAAACCCAATCTGGGATACATCACGGTAGATATTTTGAAATAATGACACATAAAAACATTTTGCTCCACAGTCGATGCGTTACGCAGCTGTAGAGTAAGATGTTTTATTTTGAAGTTGGTGGCGCCCAAACCAGAGCCAACTGTATTGGGATTATATTGGCCAAAAATAGAATATTGAAGCTCAATGGAAGTCCACAAAACCCAGAGCTCAGTACTTCTGGGAGTAGCTGTAAATGTAAGCCAGGAGTCCATATGCATGTCAAAATAGATTTGTTGTTGAAAATTAACAACATCTAAACATCATTTTAGGAAATTAGCCTCAGTGGAAAGTACTGTTGTCCTGTGTTTTCCAATTTTATCTCTTTAGGCTCTCCTTTTCATACAAATGACTTGCAGGTCATACCATCACGGAGAAAGTGAGGGCTACGATGTTGATAGGCCACAGCGGGCAGAAGCAGGACAGGATGGCCAATATCAGATAGTCTCTCGGTTTGGATCCATCCACAGCGGCCTCTGTGATTGCACTGGGCTGGCGGGTGAGCGAGGGCCTCGGTGAACCCGCCGCTAACGAGCCGGACCGGCTGCCCAAGCGAGCCCGACCATTAGCATGTCCCCCTGGCTTAGCGTGCTGCTTGGGCGACACAGAGGGCGCTGTGGGAGAGTCGACTATCACGGGACCAATACCATTACCTGCAAGAGAAGAAATCACCAGATAGGACTTAAGGACTGAAACATGACAAATAGGGTAGGGGAAAGCATAGACAGATAAACTAAAACACCGTATGTCTAGAATTACACCATAATCACAAGGTATTTGACAGGGAAGGACTGTATTTACTGGTCTCCATGTTTTCACTGATTACGGTCAGGTGGTCCATGACTTTTCCCTCCTCTATTTGTTTAGCCTCATCTGTTGTTGTGGGGAGGGATTGTTGCTCGACACTAGCTGGTTGAGAAGTTATTGTGACATTATCTGCTTCTCCAGCATCCTGAGTGCTGACTGGCTGATACGGCAGCTGAGACTGCTCCATCGCGCTGGATTCCTGGACAGCGCTGGGACTAGTGGCCATTGGACTGTTGAGGTGACGCTATGTGTTGTGAAGAAAAACTTGAGGCACGTCGTTGTCTGAAAATGATAAAAACATCAAATTATGATCACTGAACAGAAAATAATTGAATGCACAGTAACAAAATAAGATTTCCAGAATAGGGTTTGTACTTCAAAAAAATGGAAGAATTATTATGTTGTATTTTATTTTGTCTATTTCAAGTGCAAAACCAAGTTCTAACAAACTTCATCTGCTCCACTGGACCTCACTAAGCCTGCCCACTGGTGCTGGTAAATGGACGGATCTATGCTTTACAGTGTTTCACTGCTCAGGTAGAACCAGAAAAAACATTTTCACTGCAGGCCGAAAAGGCAGCTCATGGTTTCAGACAGTACAATCCAGCATGTGACACACACACACATAACATACAACTAGTTAACACGGTTACAGTTTGAATTTACACAGAAAGTCTGATATTCAGTATGTTATGTTCTTCTCTGCTGTGCATTGTACAGGTACAGAGAGAGAGAAGACAATGTGGCTCCAGCTCTAACAGCACAGAATAAGCAAAAACATATCTAAATAGAATATCAAATCTAAACTTTACTAAAGGAACAATATCAAATACACAGTTAACTTGAATCAAACTAGAAACAGACAGGAGACAATTCTCTGACGTAAAGCTCCGGTACTGTGCTGAGACTATTAAAAACATATCAGCGGGCAACACTGCAGCACTGGGCGATGTCTCTTCATTACCATCAACACAGAGAATGTGGAAAAAAAAAAAAATCCAAACCGTGTCTGAGGGAGGGAAACTAAACCCACTGGGATAATTTAATGTAAACTGGGTGTTTGTGGATTTGAAGATGTTTCTTTTCCTCTAGGATATACATTTGATGGCTGTATACTTCTAGTTGATTCTCATGCAAATACCTCGCAGACTAAGAGCAAACAATCTTCTTGATTATTCTGGATGTTATTGTATTTTCATTTTAGTTTTGACTCATGTGTCTGTAAGTGATTCAGTTTCATGGCCTAGACACTGATACCATACAACCCCTGCAATATAGTTATATTCAGTTAATTCTTTTTATTTCTTGCAGTGTTATTAAAAGCTTGGTGGGTGCCTCAGGAGATTGGAGATAGAATATTAAAATTGCTGCAATGTAATGAAAGAGTATTATAACGTTTGTTTTTGCTTTGCTGTAAGAAACAGACCTTTCCTTGGGTCTCTGCTGTCCAAGCTGAAAACTGAAGCTGCACATACAGTGATTTTTATTATATATATTAATATTTAGTACGAACGAACAAACAGACCTTATGGTGTGTTCTCAAACTGCTCGTCTACCCAAACTTTACAGCCAATTAGTCATAATCAATAACAGTTACAGGAAAGAATTATGATTAACATGCACACCACGGTGAACACGACCATCACTACAAGAGGAAGAATAAAGTTTTCATGCCTCAGGCACATTATATATTTAATTCAGATCTATCTGTGTGGGTCGATGTGGTTGCTCATTTATTCCTGTGACTCAACAGTTTCTTGCTGGCAGCTGCTGAGGCTTCTGGCTCCTGGTCTTTGGTGTAGGTGGACATCAGCTCAGCGTGTATCTATCTTTTATCTTTCAAGTCCCACTCGTCACTGATAAAGTTTAGTTCAACTCAAACTGTATAATCTGTCCTCTCTGTCTCTCTCTTCTCATCTATTGGAAATGGAGACCCATAAACAGATGGAGCTGCCCTTTAACAGTAAAAAAGATAAGGACATATTATGTTGTCAGTTAATAATCTGTTGTATGAACAGTGGAAGAGAATAATTATAAAGGCTATAATAATAATTACAAACTCAAAAGGAGGATGAGATTGTACGTCCATAATGTTACTACAAAAAAGATTGTACTGAAATTATCTGACTTGGCCTGAGTGATGTGACCAAAATATAATGTTACGTTTTTTTCCCAAGCTTAAAATAAAAAAAGTCTGTTTCGCCACAAGTGTGAATCTGCTCCAGCTGTTCCTGTCAACATGATCTCAGCCTAATAACTGCACGTGGCTGCTGGCTGGTGTTAATGATTTAGCAGAGACACTAACAGATAATATTTTAGTTTTAGTTTTTTTTTTTTATAATTGTCTTTTCAGGAAATTGTTAGCAATAAGTATTATGGATCCTAATAAAATAGCACTATCATAAAAAATAATCATTATACAGCATCAATAAAAAAATCACTAATGCATCTTCTAATGAGTTTGCCACATGTAGTAGTTTTATGTTGTTTACACATCAATAAAATCCTTATAATTAAGCACTGAAAAGACCCTGCAGCAGCCTCCACACTGCACAATCCCTGCAAGCTCTCTTTATTTCTCAATCCATCCATCTTGCACCTTTTTTCTACTGTTTGTCAGTTATGGTTCTTCGTTTTAAAAGTGTGGATGTTGGATGTTGTGAATGCAGGGACTCATCGATCTGAGTGACAGACACAAGGACGAACAGCATCTTTAAGAGCAGAGTTTAGGGGAAAGCTCTGTTGTAGCACCTCCACACTCAATATTATAATGACCTGCCACGATTCGATTGATGACTTTTACTGCCCCCCAACCCCACCCCCCCGGGAGGACAACGCGCTGCAGCACTGGCCCCGCTCGGTAATAGCTGACAAAGGCAGAGTCTTTTGTTACAGAGGTAACACTCTATATCACCATACTTTTCCTGATGCAGTGCGATTTCTCCACAGCCCGAGGAGCTTTCAACTGCAGTGTAATTCAAAACGCCTGTTCTTTGAAACATAGTGTTTTTCAAAGGACCTCTGAGCATCTGGACTCGCTCCATGTTTTTGAGAATATTGTTCACTGTTACCATCAGGCGTCAGGATACAGAAACATTAATATATATAATCTCAGAAACATTTTTTGGGTTTGAGAAAAAGATTATGCTAAGGAGAGAAACCTGCAGAGCTGTAGCTGCTGCAGAATCAGCTCAACCACAGTTTTTTAAGTTGCAATTAGCAGATGATCTAATAAAATGTGAAGCTCTGTGATTGGCTGTTTCATGACATAATATACGTCCAAATCTTTGCTAAAACAGAAACACTAGTGCACACATCAGTTTTTACAGGTAATCAGTGTTTTATATGATAAAGACTACACACTTTTTCTGCTGTGGCATTCCCTCCATCACCTCTCTGAACAACTGACAGCTCCATCGACCCGTCACACACCCATTGCCTCCACCTTCCCTTACCCCACCTCCCAAGGAGACTGGTAAAATAGGCCAAAATAAACTTATTGAACACACAGTGTGATCATATAAGCTGTTTAAACGTGCATTTCTGTGTATTAATTCATTCGTGAATGTGACCTCATTCACCATAATCTACTTTACTTTTTGTATTTTGTTGGTTTTACACTGTTGCTTTCTGTTTTGCTTCTTCCTTTCGTACTCTGTGAGTCAGAGAGTGACTTCCGTGTAAGCACGACCAGAAAC
The DNA here is from genome assembly GCA_032270685.1 of Microctenopoma stevenorrisi. NCBI lineage: Eukaryota > Metazoa > Chordata > Actinopteri > Anabantiformes > Anabantidae > Microctenopoma > Microctenopoma stevenorrisi. The sequence goes on from JAUMTR010000026.1 coordinate 3,299,151, forward strand.
TCTGATTCAGCATAGAGTGAAATTTTCGTGAAACCTAAATTCTCATCTCTCCTAATTGCATTTCCACACTTTGCCGTGAGTAAAAAAGCCACAAATGTGTGGAGCTCCAGTTTCAGTGTGAGTATTTGCATCAGTTGTCTGTGTGAAAGACACATTGTAACTTTACCCTTTCCTTCATATTGACCTTTGGCACTGAAGAAAGGGTGAAAGGTCTTTAATGAAATGCTGATGTATCATTAAAGGGGCAGGGGTCTAAACAGCTGTTTCCCAGCGCAATTAACCTGCTGCTGCTTTCATCCTTTTTCAGTAAGTGGCAGGATTAACGTCAGCTGCATTGAGCTGTGTCCGACACTTAGGAATCAAGAGGGAAAATTAGCAGGAAGAGACCATTAAAGCCATCAGCGTCTGTTGTTTTTAGCTCTGCGTAACAGCGTAATGACTCAAAGCTTATGTTTATTTCATGCCGGGGAAGACCATCAGTTATCTGATGCTGTGACTTGATAACAGCTAGTTAGGGTCATCTACCTCCATTCTATTTTTCGATTGTGATTGTTGGTGTCTGATTGTGGAATAAGAAGATTCCTGAAACTCTTTTAATCGGAGGTTGCCATCAACATGCAACTATTTCTCCATGCATTATCTTTACCAGTTTTCTTAAGCATCTCTCAGGTACTGGAACCAATTCCAGCTGTCATTCGGCAAGGGAAAGGGTTCACTCTGGATAGGTTACCAGTCTATGACAAGGATAGCATACTCATATGGGTAATTTACATACATACATTCACTAATTATCTTAATTCTATAGTAGCCCTAGCCTAGCGTAATGTTTCTCTGAACTTTAAGAAGCCATAATACCTGAAAAAACCCACGGTCATTTGGGGAGAACATGAACAGCTTTCCTTCCAGCACTGACGCAACGTGTGCAAGACCCAACATGAAGGTATCTGATGTTATTTGTGCAGCATACATGGTTCAGAAAGCATATATGCTGCACACATACGTATGCTACATACATATGCATGCTACTTTCTGGAATAAACTAAAAAGTTGAAATCAGTGTCCCCCATCAGCTAGAAGGACCCAGCTTTCCTTAAAAAGTGACTGCTTTAAACAGGGATTTGTCTTACAGCGCTGACGGTGCCTCACAAGTTGTGCAGGCTGCCTATTCTATAGGTACTAATGCACCCTTATACCAACAGATGCAAGTCTATCACTCCCTCTTCCCGTTGGTCTAGAGCAGGGATTGGCATTCCTGGTCCTTGAGGTCTGCTGTACTGCTTGTTTTCCAAACATCCATGCACTTGTGGCTTCTTATTGGCTGGACACACTTGATCTTTAACACACCCGATTCATGTAATCAACAGGGTGTAGGGCCGAGATAGTTGGGAAACAAGCAGGACAGCGGCCCTCAAGCGCTGGGAATGACCACCCCTGCTCTAGAGGATGTGGTGCTCATGGTTTCCAAGCTGAATGGCAAATTCTTCTGAGCACTCTTGTATGCATTCCTGAGCTTATGTCCACCACAGAATCATTTTTTATGCAGTGCTGGCCGAGGGCCTGAACATCATGGGAACCTATTTTCGTATCATCGTACTATAGATCAGGATAATTACATTCAAAGTCTTTACAATTTATTTGGAGGAACATTAATCTGCCTATCACAGATAAGTGAGCCTGTGCCCAGCTTTACTTCTGAGAGGCTCTGGCTCTTGTTAGGGCCACTTACTTTACAGCTTTTTGTTACCTCTCTCTCAACTTTTTGGAGATATGTTGCTGCCATGTATTTTAAAATGAATACTATTTTTCTTATAATGGTTCATTCTGCAGGTTCAAGTGGTTGATCAAATTCATGTAGCAGCTACAGACTTTTTATAAATCTGAATATATCTGAATTGTTACTGTGTCTTAAAATAGCTCAATGAGAGATGAAAGACAGCTGTTAGATTGAATCTTTTACAGCGATAGTTCACATTGTATATGTACAAAATGAAAGTATAACAAATGTATCAATATATGTATATTTTAACAGTATAAATAATGTAGAGGCAGAATGTTTTTTATTGCCTAAAACCAACAGTTAAAATAATGTTTTTTTTTTTGATGTGACCTTCCTTATCCGTGAGGAATAGCAACTTAACACAAAGACTCCAGGTTCTAAGCTTCATGTATTAACATGTTTAGGTAGGGTTTATTCTGACCAAGTCCTGACTCCAGCTTTATACTCACGTGCAAATCTAAGCTTGTTTTCACAACCATTGTCAGACGTATCATTCAAAACCCTGTTTGAAGTAAAAGAATCTTTGTCATGTGGCTTCTGATGTTTTTTCAGCATGAGCTGGGTCAGCTGTAGATCTGCAGTGTATTACTGCCCTCAGTACAGACTATTATCCCGCTGACTCGCAGACTAATAGACTGAGTTGGTGTCTCGTCCCTCACAGCTGTCACTTCAGCTTCATCATGACTTTGACTACTTAGCAGATTTTGCTGTGTTACTATAGCTCTACGCACTCTGATTCTTCTGTGCCACTGTGACATTTTAGATTTATTGAACCTGATTTATTAAAATTAGTTTGGAACAACGTCAATTAGTCAACTCACTGATTGATGAAGGCAAAATATACTCTGTTTAATCCAATATATTTGGCCTTTTGGGAATTGATTGGTCAAAACAAGAACTCATGCCAGGCTGAGAAAACTATGATGGACATTTCACAGACTAAATGATCAATCAAGCATATAATCGCCATACTAATTAGGGCTAGGGTTATGTAATCAGATTAATTATTAGTTGCAGTTTATCCAGCTCAACATAAATCTGAATTAGTATTTTCACTATCTGATTGTTTCCTTTAAACAAGATGCTGAATCTATTGTTGCTTTGACCACTGAACACACAAAATGTTCTCTCACATGTGGGGATTCACTGTTTTTGTCCCAATTATATCTTTGTGAATTAAAGATATATAATGAGACATTTGCTGCAGCCTTCTTTTTACTATTGAATCACAACACAATAAGGATCGTAACTAAGTTGCTTCTCTCTGTATTCTAAAAAATTCTTTACTTAAGTTGCTACAAATATGAAAAACTAGATAAGTAAAAACATTTGAAAAACCATAAAAAGCAGCATGACTTGAAATTTGTACATGATAAACAGATACGTGTGCGTGAACATGTCTTGAAACAACTTCTTTATCTCTCACACATATGCAGGCACACAATTAAAGTACAAATGCATCAAATGCATCAGCATCAAAGGCAGACAAAGGAAAGGGAAAAATCTAGATGGAAGTGTGATGCAGCCGTAGCTGAGGGAAGGCGACACACCCACTGTGGTAGTATAGCAGGCACCACATGTTTTACACACCCAATATATAAAATAAACATTTTCTCACCACAGCAGCCGATCGCTGAACTCTTAGCTGGTCCTAGTCCACAGGAAGCTGCACGGTGATGTTCATTTTGTCTCTGCAGGAGATACAGGAGCTACAATCCAAAGATGTGAGACGAAGAAACAGTACTGACTAAATAAAAAAAATATTAAACCTGATAGATGGTTCTGAATAAAATGCCCTAAAAAAGGTGGAATAGTAATTTTTGCTTCCTTGGTTTATTATTTTTGTTTTGGTAATGATGCAGAGTGGTCAGAGTGTCACTGCAGCAGCTCCCTGTCTCATCCACTGCAAGAAATAAAAAGGAAGGGAGGGGTCTTTTAAGTGTGTGTGTGTGTGTGTGTGTGTGTGTGTGAGCAGGAGGTAGCACTTGCTACACACTTACTGCTTTCCTATCATCTTGTACCAGTGTGAAGCTGGCTGAAAGGGAAAGCGCATTGTCTGTTAAAGCCTTCAAAATAAAAGTCTAGTGGGGGACAGTTAATTTATCGGTCAACGTTTTTCTTTATATATTTATTACGTATTGTACGTATATGTATTGGGATAGATATTCTTTATGTCTAAGACATTTGTAAACAGGTTGACAGAGTGATAGACACCCGGTAAAACACGTAAACACACTATCACTTGTACCAACTGTAGTAATGTTTTTAGTGTAAACCCACTATTCGTGGAATTGGAGGCTAGATATTAAATAATATTTATTTCAGACCACCACAGAAGATACAATTGCACACAGACCACTGACTGATTAGGTGATCTAATCACCTAAGGTGAAGATTCAGATCAGTTCTGATCTGCATTTTATCTAGTTTCTGCTTTTTGTTTTGTTTGTGTTTTGTCTTTTGGGGACACCTCAGAAAATTAACCCAAAATGCAAAGAAATGTAAATATGTTATGGACTAAACAAGAAAGCATAAACACAAAAAAATATTGATGAATTGTCAATATACTTGACATATAATAGTAAATAAAAAATATTACAACAAAAATAGCCATTTAGAAAGCATTATTACAACATTATAATTAAGCTTGAAAAAATTCTTATTTTGAAAAAGAGAATCAATTTCCCGTAATGTTTCGGTTATCTGAGAGTATTTTCCTGCAGGCTTTTGTGCCCCTACTGTTTCTGCTGACTGAACACAACACAAACAATGCACCGTAGATTTCCCTACACCACATCAATCAGTCAGTATTTTACAAATGTTAAAAGGTTGACATTAAAGAGTCTAAAGACCCTAACCCTTTAATCACAGCTAAACACAGATTAGTATTACACTATTAACATGATTAATATGACTTTATATTTCATTACCTAGACTTGTTAATCATATAATCTTGAATTAACCCCGGCACCTTGTAATAAAAACATGCTCGCGAGCATAAGGTGAGAATCATTACGGTCATTTTAGATCGTTTCATTTTTTCCACTGCACGTAAAGAGACAGTTTTTAAACCAGCCGCGAACGATTTATCAGCGAGATACCAAATGACTTTGCATTCTCCACGTATAGTCTTTGAGAGATTTGGGTTTTGATTGTTGGGTTTTTTATTTAGATCTTGACAATGTGGATGATTTCCAGATGGGTATTTTATGTGTGTTTTATTCTGAAGGAGCTCATTATTGACGCACGACGTTAGTGTCGTTTCCGGTTTCGTTTGTTGTTGTCTGGTTCTGTTTCCGGTGTGGATACAGCAGCAGATTTTTATGGTTCTAACATCAAAATGATCAAAGTCCAGCTGCTGAACGCCTACCTGACGGAGCGGCTCACGGTGGTGGTGAAGGAGATCCTGGACGTGGTGGAGGACACGGTGAGCGAGTACCGGGAGGAGACCGCCAGAACCAAGCGAGAGAACGAGAGCCTGCGGAGGCAGCTGCGGGACATCCTACTGCTGGAGGCCGAGACCGAGTGGCTGAGTAAGGGCCGAGCTAGCTGTCTAGCTCCGTGAGTGAACCACGTCCCAAACTGCGCTGAGAATTTCGCTTAATTAAGATGTACACGGGACTTTTACGCTAAATGCTCGAGGAAACGCGGACTTATAAAGTTTTTACGTTTTGTCAGGAGTCAGTTTTCATACCCGGCGTTTGTTAAATTGTCCCAGACTTTCAGAGAGATGCGACCTTTTGTTAGATTTAGTGGGATAGGAAGAACTTTCCTTTAAGCGAAATTATAATATTCAACCCTTATATCGTCGCGTGCAGTAGAAGTTTTACTTTTGCACTTTTAGCTGTTTCTCGTTCGCGTATCCATTAATTGGGAATTAAATGCACACTTGCTTGTTTATTCGTGTCTGCCAACGTTGACAGCGTTAATAATTTAAAGTCCATTAATTATCAGTCAGTTATCTTAAGCCAAAGTGTAAACGTTTTTTTCGTTTAAGCTTCTGTAATATTAATATTTGATGGTTCACTTTGTCTTTTATGATAGGAAATGGTGTTTTATATAGTAGGTCAGAGGAAATATGTCATTGTGGGCTTCATATGTCAAGTGGGATTTCGTCATTTTCTGGTAAGAGCTGATCAGTATAATAAATTACTACAAACTCATAAATATTTTATAATGTTACTGCTAATGACATTTTAGGTGGAAAAAAACTCCAAAATTAAGAAATTAAAAAATGCAACTCTCTGGCACAGCATCAAATTGGGAACTACAGCCATATGACATTTGAAATGTCGCAAGTTCCCAATTTCCCCAAGAATCAGTATAATTTACTGAAAAGTGTGAAGATGATCATGGAAACATGTTTCTTGACAGAAGGAGCATGTGTCGTATTTGCACGGTTTATAAATCCAGATGCGAAACTTTTGCTTTTGAAGTCCCTGGGATATATGGCTGGGACTTTTCTTTACGGGTCACAAAGTGATCGTCAAGGTTCTGGCAGGACTAAAAACACATTTGTATTAGCCCATACTTCAAAATAAGTGTTGCATGAACCTTAGTTTTTAAGTGACCGACCTTGTCAAATTTTAACCAGATGGTCTGATTTTTCAACACTTGAAGAATCTATTTGCCCCCCCCCCCCACACACACACACACACGGTCAAGTAAATTTAATTTGATTAGATTTTCGCCAGATCTCATTAGAAGTTATTTTTATTATTCAGGTTGTCTTTTCAATAGAACAGGTCTGTATATTCTTTTATTAAACTAACTAATATAATGTTATTTCGGTTATTTCGACGGCTTCTTCTCTGTATCGCGCGCCGCAGAGTTCTGGCGCGATGCGCGCGCACAGACACTCGCGCGCGCACACAGGTGAACTCACCCCCTGAAGGAGAGCGCGCGTCGGGAAATATGACTTTGAGAGCATAACGACAAAAACACACATCTACCACGGCATCATATTCAAACTGCACAGCTGGTATTAAGCAAACGAAACCATTTCTCTCTATGACTTCTTCGGTATTATGGTGTTTCTAGCATTAATTAACCTGTTGGTAGTTTCTGGAAACATCCAGCTATATGCGGAAATGTTTGTGCATTTGGACACATTGAACATTTCCACAGTGGGAAGTTTTGTGCGCATTTCTGCAGGCGTTACAGGTGCTAACTTTATTAATGATTCTTCATGATTGGTTGTCGGTCAGAGAGTGACACATGCTGCATCAGGAAAGTCAGAATATTTAAAATACACAATAACCACCGCAAATCTCCAAAAACTGAATCATAACTGAGAGTTATTGTCTAAATTATGTCCATCAGAAAGACCTCCTCATTTACCTTTACATCCTGCTCATCTGTGACTGTCAGTGCTTAATTTTGTGGTATATTTTCTGACGGCACTGAAGTAAAATTCACATCCATTCACAACATTGTTATCATCATGTTATCATTGCTTCCTGTGATGACCTTAATAATATGCATAACTTACCTGCACTTATACAATCTTTGAAGCTGACTACTCCCACTTTTTGTCTCTTCGTGTTTTACTTCTACCAACATCCTGAGCACCTACAGAAAAGAACAGCTTTACTAATAATAAAAGCAACATGTGGATTAAGGTATATATCACAATTAGATGTTATTCAGTGTTCAACCGCATCCCTAAACACTTCTGTATTAGTATATCTTGGCCAGGTTTGGCAGGCAATCTGAATGTTATTTTACTTGTAATTCATATGTTGAAAAGTGATTCCAACATTTACATTTTACACATATTATTCATGTCAAAATTAAGTTATAATCTGCTGTTCCAGGGTCTACCAGGTCCAGTCTTGGTTTTTCTGCACCAGAGCAACAGTCCAATGATCCAGAGCCGAGGCCTCGCTCAGAGGAGCCAGACTCCGCCCTGAACCCGCCCAGAAGGCCAGCAGCTAACACAGCCAAGCCAAGGCATGAGCAGGTGGTGCCTGTGCAGTTACTGTCTGTGCAGATTGAAAGTCCCCCGGGGCACATTCTCCTGCAAGGCGACAAGAAGCCTGCAGAGTCCTGGGAGCCGGTACTGAAGCTCGACAATCACCAGGAGACATTAGTGAAGGCTTCATCTCATCCTTCTCACTCATCCCTAAATGCTCCTTCTGCCTCACACCCTAAAATCCATGTTGATGTTCCTGTGTGCAGAGAGGAAACCCAGGCCCCGGCTCTGATCAAAACCGAACCTGAGGAATACACAGTGACAGAACCTAAAGGATGCTCAGACTCCCTGACAGCGACCGCAAACACTCATGTTACAGTAGAAGAGTCGAGTCTCAGAACCAGAACAGATGCAGACAGGACGGTGTTGGTGCGCGCAGAGCGACTTGAAGCTCATCAAAACACGAAATCCTCTCAAGAGAAGTTGACAGTTACTTCGGATGACGGTGCAGTAGCAGGTTATGTCCCCGAGCTTGTTCATCGCTGCCCTCGGTGCGGTGAGGCATTCGGCCAGGCCAGCAGCCTCCGTCTGCACCTGGAGCAGAAAAGAAAGACCTACGCCTGTGACTGGTGTTGCAAATCCTTTGCGCAGTCTGCTGACTTGCGGCGTCACCTGCGCACGCACACAGGCGAGAGACCACACCGCTGCACTTTCTGCTCCAAGAGCTTCAGCCAGAGAGGAAACCTGAGGCGACACTTGCGCATTCACACGGGGGAGCGCCCGTACAGCTGCCCGTACTGCTGCCGCACCTTCAGCGATGGAGACACCATGAAGAAACACAAACGCACACATTCAGGGGAGAAGCCGTACCGCTGCGTTCAGTGCTCCAAGTCCTTCACCAGCACCAGCAGCCTGCAGATACATTTAAAGAAGGACATGTGCTTTTTGGCTAATGCATAATGGGTCATTTAGGAGTGAATTACTCCTAAATAAATGATTCCTCACGGAGACATATCACTCAGCCGAAATTATTAACACAAGTCTGTGACTGGGTAGCACGATGGCAAACCAGTTGTATACACATATTAACATATATGTGCAAAAAAAACAACCAGCTCAATGCTGTCCTCAAAATATTCTGGCTCTAACTGGCATCGAATCAAAGTGTGTCTACGTCAATGTTTCATGTCCAGTCAGTAAACTCATGTGAAATTACTTAAGTTCAACATGACCTGATTATAGATTTGGGTCACATGGTCTCTGGAGCACAGGTGACGGCCTATATTTTGTATTCATGTATTCATTAGATGAACTCCCTTGGTTGTTTTAACACTCAGCAACGTGAAAGCACTTAGTCCATGCAGCGCTTGTTACGTCCTTGTCTACCTACGATTACGGATTACAACCGTTAGAACTGTGTAGTCTTATTCAAAATTCCAAGTAGCAGAATAATTACAAAATGAAAAATACTCAATTACTCGTCTTTAAAGATCAAGATACAGTATTTTGAATATTTGCAAATCTACCAGCACTTTCTCCATTTTTGTTTAAAAAGTATTTGCAGTAGATGAACCAATGTGGCGTGTGGAGACTTAAAAGATGATGGCATGAGATGCTACATGCTTGTAACTTACTGGCTTGTGATACAGTTCTTTGATGAAGCTGCAAAGCATTACGAACAGCACAGAACACTTCTGGAACGAGCAACAACGGGTCCAGAAAAATGTATTTACATTCCCACTCGCTCGTCTCTGCCCTCATCCTGCTGAGCGTTTTTCAAGCACTGTTTTGTTTTGTGATGACGGAGCAGCTTTATATTTATTTACCTATTTATTTACCTTTAATGGATGGAGAGACTAGACAGAAGCTGAGTCTGACTTTAAGAGGACCGACCATGTGCGGATAGGAAACAGTTTGCAGAGAACTCTTTATGTTTTGTTTTACCAGATGCAGCCATGCGTCTCTGCTTCGGTTGAAAAGGTTTTAGTAATAAACAGCCTGTTTCAGAAATGTGAACAGGGACACGTCCAGGGCAAAGACTCGGGACATGTAATATGGAAACAGTTGATGGGTCTTAAAAGTAATTTATGTGCCATCATCACATATTCTTTAGCACTACATTACCATTGATGTCATCTGGTGAATTTGTTGTAGCCGTTCAAAAACTTAAATAATGTTAAATTCAACATTAAGTTGCCACCATGAGACAGGATGGTAGAAATCTGGCGGATCAGTGTTTTTACATACATACTTAATGCATTGATTTGCTCTGTCTATAAAATGTCTTAAATAGTTTAGTGAAGCATAATTTGCAGCTTCCCATAACCTGAACTTGTAAGTTAAAGGCAGAGATGCAGATAAAGATACCTCATTTCAGATAGTTGTGTTCACTGTTTGACTAAAACCGAAACTAACAAACTAACCCCTCATTAGCTTCCTCTGCTAAAGATTTTTATAATATTCAAACACGGGGAAAATCTGTGAAAGTTGATTTCACTAAACATATAATTCAACAAAATGAGGGCAGAAGCAGGGGAGAAAGATTTTACAGTATCTAGAGTTACTTGAGTGCAGGGATTCCCTGTGTGACCTCTTCTATTGAACACATGGTATTTGTGGTAAAGAGGACGGTGCTGATAAATCAACAGCCAGAGGAGACTTTGGTAAATGTGAACCGATAAAGCAGAAATGTCCCAGGTGCGTGCACCTAATGATGCGGTTACTCGGACGTGTTCACATCGCTCACATCTTTCAGATCTCGGGCGATAAAAAGAAGTGTGTTGGCAGTTTTCTGCTGAGTCTTTGCTTTCACTCAGTCATATTGCGGCAAAGCCGAGCAGGCCGACACTTCCTGCCCAGGTGACTTGTGCGTGTACGCGTGATCTCATCCAGAGCCTGTTTCGGCTGCTGTGTTGGGACCCTGCTGTGTTTCGATTCTTCATCAGTGAAGCTTGTAAACGTGTAGACCATCTCTGCAAAGCCTTTTGTTTCTGTGTCACTATCAGTGTTTTGTATTAATGTGAAACATCTTGTTTTGTTTTTTTAGACAAAATAAATGTTCAGTGAAATTATTTATTGAACGGGTTGTTTCTAAAATCACAAACCACAAGCAACAGTCTCAGATTTCTGTTCCTTTGGTTATTGCAGTCTGCTAAACTCGAAACATCATATACACAGACGGAATCAGTTCACACGTTTCCAGGCCACACAGGTACTTTCCCTCGCCTACCTGAGGAGCACGTTCACGTCTTTACAACCTCTTATGCAATAATCATACGAATGCACAATTGTGTTGAAATGTTTTAGCAAAAGGGGAACAGAAAACAATTTATAAAAAGCTCATCAAAGTACATCTGATCATGATGACACTTAATTCTTGGAAGTTACTGTTAGGATGGAGGAAGTGCAAGTGACTGAGACAGTGCGATCGGTCACGTAGGAGTCAGGCAAAGGTCATGTGTTGCTGTTTGCTGCCTTGAAACCTTGGTACTGAGTTTACTGCATTCTGTGCACATGACTGACTAAAGAATTCACAAACTCACATATCTGGATTGAGACTTTTATGTCACTAAAGATTTATATTATTAATATTATTATTATTATTATTTCATTATGAGTTATTCCAATTTGGACAAAATGTGTGTTTAAATTTGCTGCCTAAATGCATTACTTGAAACAAATATTCCACCTATTTGAGTAAGGAGCAATGACCAATGGAAGCAGAATGTGCTGAGTTAAACTAAAGACACTTTTTGTCAGAAGCAGTAAGAGCTGTAAAGAACATTTTATCGGTCACAAAGCTCTAGAAAAGTGATGCATCGCTGTATTTCCAACAATTATCGAAGCAATGAAGCATCTCGTTGAAATTGTGCTCTGTGGAGGTTGTCTGTGATGTCACTGACTGTTTGTCAAACCTTCTGGCATCAGCTGTTTTTCCATGTGTGTTGCTCAGTGCACCAGTGGTTTCTTTCCTTTTTAGAACATTACAGATTGTTGTAATGTTTGTGCAGTGCCTCCGATTGTTTCTCCCACTTCTGTCATATATTGTAGCTTTGTATTCTCCCATAGACATCTTTCTGCACTGAACAAACACAAGCTAAACCCGAGATCAGTAATTTATTGTTTAATCAATCAATTCCACTTGAAACACTTGGTCCGTGTGAGTGTTTTTAATTATTAGTAGTAGTTCCTGTTGTAAACATACTGTTGCACTTCTGTTTTCTGTCAGCAGGGGGGAGTATCGAGCCACTCCAACAAGGACACCTGCCGCATGAGCACAAACCTGCATGAGTTGCATTCCAAATTTATTGTCACATTGTACATAAAACACCTAATAGAAAGGTAGGAACACCTGCAAAAGCACAAGATCAGTGTAAACAACAGTTCAACAATACTGTATAGAAATCCACATTCATACATTCAGTCGTGCATAAATGATCAACAAGAACACTGTAAACAGAAGATTATTTTTTCTTAACATGAGCTGCACCTGGATGTTTTATCATGTTTCACCTCAGTAGTTTGAGTTTAGAAAACAGGCAGGGGGAGAATAGAGATATATAAAGAAGTATATCAATATATTGCATCATGCAACAACAAGGAAGAACCACTTTAACTTATGTCATCATCATCGTCATTATCAGTCATGGCAAGCTAGGGTTCGGGTGTTTTTTTCACAGTCTCTATAAGGAGTGCAATAGAAATGTGATCCACGCATTGTGGAGCATGGCAGCAATCACAGAAATGACATGATGGGAATTATGATATCTGGATAAGAGTTTATAACATAAGGTGGAATCTGCTGCCGGGTCATAGTATTTTCTCTTTTTCATTGTCCATTCACTAAACCCATCAACAGGTGTGTCACTGCCGTAGGAAGAGATACTCTGCCCGTAAAAAGGAGACGTTAAACGCTGGGTATGGCTGGATTAACCTGTTAAGTGGCCCTGGAAACAGACTTCTAAGCTCCCTATGAGCCCCCCCTCCCTTCTCGCTTAGTACCGCTTTGTTAATATGAGCTGTGCCCCCCCCCCCCACCTTTCCACCGTGTCCTGTGTAATTGGATATGCTAAATAAAATGATAAAATTATGAATATAAAAACTTTACTTGACTTTGAGATGTTTGTTTCCAGTGTACAGTTACTGGTCACCAACCTGCCCAGTGTTTCATCTGCTGCCTATTTTTGTTCTTTTGTCTCCTCTTTCCACTCATCCCAACCAGCCGCCCACCCTGAGCCTCATTCTGCTAGAGATTTTTCCTCTTTACTGTCGCCTAGTGCTGCTCTAGAGGGACTGTTGGGTTTTCTACATAATTCAATGTACAGATCTATTCTGTAAGGTCTTAAACATTGCTTTTTTGTCTTAAAATGATTTGGTATGATTTGGAATGATATAAACAAACTGATTTGTTACTTAATTATTACTTTATAGAGCAGTGGTTTTGCTGTCATTTTGTAAGGTGACAAAGGCTCCCCTCCCCCCAGTATGTCTGGTGGCCCCTAGAGAAAAAGCACGTACAAATGTATCAGCGACAGCAAATGCTAAACGTCACATTTGTATGTGCTTTGTCTCTAGGGATCAAATCAGCATCACAGTGATTTTGTACTGTAGGTTTTTGCTTGTGGAGAATATTTGATACTCAACAATGTTTGTGAAAGAATAGGATTGGTACTTATAATTAACATGTTTGTGTGCCTGTAAAAGATGTGTGCTCTTTGTAATAGAGCTTGTGCATATGTAGAAAAGAACACAAAGGATTTGTGTTTGCGCTGCTCAGTGCTTCACTTTCTGCAGTGTGTACAACACACACATGAATTCTGACATTGTTCTGATGCATCAATCTGATTGGTCAGTCATACCAGAACACAGGGCAGGCTGTCCCTGTCACACGGCAGGTCCTGAAATTAAAGGTCCTGCATTAAAGGAAACAAATAAAGCAAGAATATGAATTTATAATAATACTGATAATTCATATTCCTAATATATATGTGTAAGTTCACCTCAGCTATTTCTGCAGGTGTCTAAAAGCATATAAAATACAGGGTTAATTTCCTTAATATCAGTCTATCACTCTTCTGTAGAGTGGAAATATTTCACAAACTACTTGGAAAAAGATTGCAATGCAGTCAGAGTGTGTGTTGGTGTTTGTTCTGCAGCCCAGTGCACGTGCTTCCAGGTTTAGCTCTCTGAGGCTAGCACTCAGAAGTGCACCACACTACAAGTACAAACCTTAACTATGAGTACGAAATCATTGTGATGAGTTGATTTGGCTTCACACACTCCAAACAGGCCGTAGCATGTTTGATTTGAGCAATACACTTTTCTTATGGCGGATGCTTTTTTGTTGTTGCTCATTCAACAAGTCAAGGTGCAACACAAGACATGTAGATGCTTTAACACGAGATCATACATTCTGAATGATCAAACTCACATGTAAACCTAGTGCGACATGCTTTGGCAACACTGTTTGCTCAGGCCATATAGCTGTTTGAGAGCTGAAAGCCGACGTGTCTCAGGTTGATATTACTGCGTTGTTTGAGTGACTAGAAAGGTTGTGCTTCTAACAAATTGTCGTTACATTCAGGTGACATCGTCATGCATCAGATTTTCTGAAAGGTAAAAACATTTAGAAGATTTGATAGCGTTGTTGAATTCCAGGCACATATATTAAACCAACGTCCAGCAGCAATGAAATGGTAAAACATGAGAGGAACAAACCTATGGTAGCCTATGCAGAGAGAAGAAAAACTACAATTTAACTGGCATATCTACAGGTATGAGGGAACCTCGGGTACTAAGCACAGGACATGGTTAAACAAATCTGTAGAAAATATGCATGCAAATTAAGTTTAGACAGACATCTACGTCTGCTTCATTTGTGTGTGTTTCACCCCCGTAAGTCTAGTGAACTGGTCTAAACCTGTTATGTTCTGTATGTATGTAGTCTGGTGCTGAGTGCAGATGAGGTGTCGGCAGTGTTGATAGAGCCAACAAAGTTTCTCCTTCGGTGTGACTCACTGATTATGAAGGCACACCACCATGCTGCTCTGGCCTTCCTCTGCCCTCCAGCCTTCATGGTGGCTCTTGTAATAACACATCTTTCTTATCTACTGCTGATCCCTGTGGTGAAGTTGCTTAAGTCCGTCCCAAAAAGAAATCTGAGAGACCTCTGTGAAGCGTGTGATCCCTGACGGCAGCAGCCTGCACGTGCGGACGATGCTGTGCAGGGTTAGTCGTGGCTGAGGGTTCGCGGTAGCTCGTTGGTCAGGATGTGCCACCGCTCGACTCTCTGGCCCTTGTTCTTCAGGCAGTCCATCCAGTGACGGAGGGCATCACCCTGGGAGTAACAGCTCAGACAGACACCACCTAAACATGGTCATTAAAAGAAAGAGTTGGGTCACAGTGTAAAGTAAAACATATATATTTGATTAACGCTTATTTCTAAATGTTGCAACGGAGGAGTCAAAAAAACAAGGTGTTCATTCCATTATTGTTCGTAGTGCTGTGCCGCATGAGGTGCTCAAGATCATGGCCGTTCAATGTTGGTTTCCAGCCTCGCTAAAGTTTTTATCTCATGTTATGTAGAGGATGCAGTTGCTTTTCAGCTTTACCTTGAGAAACCTTATATTTGAGTTACTGAAATATTTGCCCACACAGTCTTTTAGAGGAAAACAGTCTTTCATCAGAAGGCTCTACCTTATTGAACGGTGTTGACTCAGCTTTGAGACTTGTCTCAACAGCACAACTTGTAATTTGAAGGCAATAGCTGGAAGCACTTTCCTAAATGCTCATGTTTGATTTCGATGAAAACAAAACAAAGTTTTTAAATACTTAAATACATAAATATCAAACATTTGATTGATCATGAATCCTAGTTTCTCTGTGATTGAACGTGCAGCACAGCACATTCTAAGCAGCTGTAAACCGAGCACTTTTTAAGATGCAGGTCTGATGAAGATGTGGTCTTAAGCTCGACACAGTGTCCATACTTAACAAGAGAATTAAAGTAATAACCCACAGAATCAGTGTAGTTGTGATAAACTGAATCAGTTACACAGATGGTAAGAGTGATAAATATGCAGAAATGACAATAAACATACATTAGATTTCAGTGAACAGCTTTGCCAACACTAATGAGCAGCATGTGTTGGATTTATTAGTATTTACAGCAGCAGTATTTCCTCTCCAATGACTCAGGAAGCTCCTGTTAAAATTATTCAGGATATTTGTGATCATTTACTCACACGTTCTCTAATCGAATATGAAATTGATGCTTGAGAATAAAAAAGAGGGAGATGTTGCTCGACTGCTGCGTTGTCTCTGCAAGCATATCACTTGTATTTGTGTTGTCGTTGGGAATGAAACTCCTTGAGCGGGTCAGTGATCAGTCTCTCACCTATGAAGTCATTGGAGCGCCCCAGGTCGTAGTCCCACACTGTCACCTCCAGCGTCTTGTTGGCCAACTCCGACAGAGAGATCTCGTAGAAGAACTCCTGCCGTGGTAGTCACAGTGGCACACATGCAGAGACACAGATTCAGAACTGTGTACAGCATGGTGAGGTGTTTCGTTTGTTGCTCGTGTATGTTTGTTTGTTTGTTATTTTGTTATTACCTTCTTTGCCTAAATTCAAGCAGTGGAAGAGATCTTGGGTCTCGAGTAGGCCTGGACCCTAATGTTTAGACTTTTATTATTTGACTTTCACTTTTGATATTTGACTTATTTTTTAACTTAAATACAATTATGACTTATGTGGTTTATTCTATTAAAATAATCACTGCTCCAGTTGCACTTCCTGCCTGATTTTATGATTATTACATTTACTTTAATTTAAACTGATAGTTTGTTCAAATCTAAGTGCAGCTGTTATAACTACCCAGCATGCTCTCTACTAACTTCAGGTTTTTTTGAGATAACCATGAGCTTGATGACTGAGAATCTTCACAGATGTAGAGTAGTTCAGGCTCCTACATGGTGCATTTGATCAACAAATATAATAATAATAATTATAATAATAATATAATAATAATAATTTGACATAGAACGAAAGGTTTATTATTATTTTTGACATTTATCGGTGGTTCAGCTCAGCACTAGAGTCAGTAGAGTTCATCTTTAACTCCTATAGATAAATGGGCAGAAGCAGCCGGGCTGTGGGCTGAGATAACTGCTGGTCTCACCTAGTAGAGCGGTTTTTCACTGTGCTGAGAACGTAGCTCACATTCTAAATCTAAATCTACATCTACCGCTGTCATTGGATGAGTAGAAAGTATCCATTAGAAACATATTTGCTCCCGTTTTATGCTTCTGACATGCCTGTGAAGGCTTCATGTTGTTATGGTGGAGCAAGCTTTTATTCTGGATTGAAAACATTAGAATGTGATGCTGGAGAATCACAGGGTCTGTGTGGCAACTTAAATAAATCCTTTAGCCATCGGTCTCCACTGAGAGGACGACAGGTGTTTAGAGAAACAGGATGAAGCGGTGCAGAGCAGCGATACGGTCGGTGAGCCGCGGGGAGAAGCAGATGAGGGGAAATTTTAATAAAACACTAATTTTAAAAGTGAAGAGAGTGAGAATGAGCTCATTACCATCATCCCTCTGAGAGAGAGACGCTGATGTGAAGCTCAGGCCACTGCTCTGACAGCCTGAGGGGAGCAGCTGTGGGTCTTACCTCATTGAATTCAGGGTTGAGGGTTTTTTTCATCACTGATGTTTTGTGCTTGGATTTCTTCTCTATGTCAGGCTTCAGGTATCTGACAGGAAAGAGCGAGGGAGGAAAAATCACATCAGTTTATTGTGCCTTTCATTTACACTTGGCGAGTTGAGCACATCTGTGCAGCTGTTTTCTTCTAAAGTACTTAGTGTGGTGTTAGGTTTGTATAAAATCTTTTTAGACTGAGATTCTGTTTGTTCTTATTCATATTTATAAAGACTAGACTTTATGTCTAGCAGCACTCACAGGGTTTCTGATGATTCCTGAAAAAAAATTGATTCAATCTTTGTTTATATTACTGACTAGTGAGTAGATGATTTAACGTTTTACTTTTTCTCAAAAGGTTTTGATGACTCAAATATTTCACATATGCATCTGCTTTTTTATTTTCCCTTTTTTCTTCTCTTGTATTTTCATGTCATGAGCCGGAGTCATAAATGTCCACATGGACTCAAGGATAAACTCATTCAGTTTTATAATCAAAGGTTCAGGTCACTGCGAGCTCAGCTCTCTTCTGTCTCATTCTCGTCAATGCTAAATCTCAGATTTCATCTATTGTCACAAACATCCACCTATACTCACGTGTGAACTGAGTTGAAAAGATGTCTGGACAGAAATGTGCGTAAACTACAGCATCATGGTTGACAGGCGACATAGTTTGCAGTAATTCAAGTTGCTATTTATTATGTTTCCTCTTTTGCCACTAATTTCAGTTATTCTTTTCATATTACTGACTGTGCTGTAGCGTACTTTCTCTCTGTTTTGATGGATCCTGTTTTCATAAATTGTATTTCTATTGTGTTACACTTGTTAGTGTTGTATTGTCGGTATTTTGTGTGACAAACCAATTTTTCAGTGGTTGGATCTGTGGTCAGAGATAAACTTCATCATTTGTGTGACTTGCTGATTGCTTATATAAAATTGCTCACCGCGACCTCATCTATCACAGTAAGCTTAATTAGAAAACTAGTCATATTAGGAAACATCTGAAATGACACGACTGGTAATGATGCCGTGTGTTTAATTAAAGGAGTGTTTGAGAGAGAGAGACAGTAGCTGACTGCAGGATTGTTTTCATATTGCAGTCTAGTGAGTTCGTGTGAATCATCATTAATGAAGCTAAAATAAATAATGTATCACAATGAGTCAGTGCAGCACACATGCGCACATGCACAGCTCAGTGCAGCTCAGTTCATACTTGGCAGAGCACAGTGGGGGCATCTGTCCTGGAGCCACTTCATCAAACGGAGCTGTGCTGTAATTGGTTCTGATCTGTTATTTTAACAAATGAAATGAGGAAATAATAAGGCGAGGTGGAGCCCGCAGCGACACACTGGGTTATTTCCTCTTCATCAGAGTCACCCCTCTGCAAACTGCTGCGAACTAATGGGAAGAGAAAAGACAGTCGGGACCTCGTACCATCCCGGTCCCCGATGCTCTAGTATCTGTGTAGCTTCTTTGTTTGAGTGACTGGAAAACAATGCAGGCAATTAAAAAACCCAGAGCTGCTGGCTGGAATATTGCACCTGTTAATTTTTCTCATTTCCTCTGAATTGACTTGAGTGTGACTCTGGATGTCCGACATCTGAGGATGCTCACCAAAGCCCAAGCTACATTCTGGTCTTATCCCCAGTTCTGCAATCTGTTCCAAATCATCTGCCTTCACCACAAAGCTCTGGACAGAGGAGGCAGATGGTTCATTAATGGTGTTAGCAGCCTGTGCAGTGTGCCTAAAATGTGCATTTCTATTTTCATTCTGAGCAGTGTAAAGGCTGAAGCGAAATTGTAACTTTGAAGCTGTCTTTAGATCTCTCTTAAGTGGTTTAAAGGTTTTGTGGCTTTAAAGCCAAAAACAAATAGTATACTTTAGAGGGATAAATGATCAATTACAGCGTACTTAATTTGTGCGTTTAGTAATCTGTGAGCACAGTTTACTTCCCGATGGCATATATTCATGAAGATGTCTCTTCATGAATATAAAGATAATAAAATGCCAGACAGACACAGATCTGAGAGGAACAGGTGGACAACACTGACTGGACCTTGTCTGGTTTTTAAAGGGAATACTGGCCTGTTTTAAGCTGATATATTGGCAGAGTGTGAGCCGTGACACAGCGCGCTGATGCTCTGGACGCTGCAGTCATTTTAAAACGGGTAAATCTCTGAGCTCACTTGACCCCTCAGCTGTCAGTCGCCTTCTTGTTCTGGCTCAGACTCCGTTTGTATTCTGATAGCGTGTGACAGAAAACTCTCCTGCTCTTCAAAGCATGTGTCTCTCAAGTACCAGAGGAAACAAAAGCAAAGAGAAGCCTTAAATCCCCATCTATGGCTCCGGTGTTTCCGTCTGACAGGCCTGAGCCAGTGCCAAGAGACACTGCTCACACTGTTTCCTTTTAATCCTTCCTGCTGCGAAACAGATGATGCTTCCTGAACAACTATTACATCATTGATTAGTGAAGTTATTAAGATGGCAAAACTGTCTTATTAGTGCAGGAGTCCAGTATTTAGTCAGTGTTGGTCATTCGATGGACCTTTAACAGCAGATGTACTTATTTTTTCTCAAACCGAAATGATCCTGCGGCTTTAATCCTTCCTTCCTTCATTAATATTTTCATTTTCTTCTTTTCTATTCTAATAGTCTGAATACGTTTTTCTTCATGGTTGAGGTGTCACGTTGGAGTCAGGGTGAGTGTGCCATGTTTTTACCGTGTTTTTACACTGAGAAGCAGAATACTTTTGATACTCAAACATTTTCCAGTTAAATTATTGAGAAACATTTGGACTGTTTTACTATTTAGTACTTTTCAGTGTGGGATTTGCTGTTTTACTTGTAACATTCGAATCTTTTCTCCACCATCGATCCACACGCACAGTCATCTCTCATAGAGTCCTCAGTAAAACAGATGGAGCCTTTTGAGTGTTCTTGGCTTTGTGTGGACTGTAACTTGGACCATGACTGAAGTCCATGATAAAGCAATGATACAGATGATCAGAACACAGATTGTGAAAGGCAATCTTTGCCTCAGGGTAATTCAAACTGTGCCGTAGTGGATGTAGGTGCTGAATCATCCTCGAAAAATGTCGTGGTTCTTACATTTTGACGTAGGGGTCAGAGTATCCGTTGACATCCATAGCAGCCAGGTGAGCGCAGCGCTTCACTCCAACACAGAGACCCCCAATGCGACGGCCTTCACCTCCTTCTGTGCCTCTGTCGTCAAATGTGTCCGGAGGCAAAAATTGCAGGGAGAGAAGAAGACGACCTCTCTCCTCCAGACTGTGAAGCTGCTCGTTCTCCCACTGTGCAAAAAAACAAGCTGGATCAGATTCAGTTTGTTCAATGATTGTAGTTAGATTGGTTATGTTGGGATTATTGTGGATAGAACAGGTCTGTTGATTTAGTTCATTACTTGTAAGTTTAGCAGAATCTGTTAATTAGTTTGTCACATTGCTGGTCTGATTCCCAAAGTTCAGATCTCAGTAAATTCAAAAGAAAAATGTGCTCTGCTTCTCTCTAGAGTCTAGACATTTGAAAGAAAATAGTTTTCCTCTGGGTGAAAGTGTCAGCTGTGACTGAATAATGAAGACATTAGGTCTGATTTTAGTGCCATCTGGAAATAGAGCAGCAGTTTGTGGGAGACAAGTCCAGCTATAACCCAATTTCCTCCTGATGGAAGTTCCCACAAAGAGGAGATCATGTGAGCACAAAGACAAAAACACCAGCGCCTCTTCCACCACTGATGGCGTTCATTAAAACTAATCACCGCACGTTTTCAGTTTGATATTTTTGGTTGTGACACAGCGAACTGTGAGGAGATCAAAAGTCGAATCCTCCATCTTTATCTTCCTCCCTCTTTTCTGCAGTGAGGTTTCCCGTCTCGATTAGACTTCAGCAGCTCGCTCCATCGCTGCACCACAGTCGTGATTACAAGCAAACTGTCTGAGCTCGCTGTTTACCCCGTGCATCGCCCAATTTGATCTCCTCGCCCTCCTTCACATTTTGAACTTTTTCTTTGTCTTAATAAGGCTGCAAAAGATTAGTTTTATACGACAGAAAGGGTGAAAATTGTATGTGATGTTTATTAAGTGCTTCCTACAAATTCAGCTGGCATTTAGCTCCAGAGAGCCGGTGTCCTACCATCCTTCACAATAAATCTGCAGCTAAAAAAAGACAAAAAGGTCGGAAAATAAACCGATCGATGGCTTTTAGTGGGAGTCAGCACAGCTTGGCCGGATTTCTTCTCGCCCACCTCCAATTGGTGGGAGAGGCGCTTTGTGGATGAACCCTGTGCTGAATAAAATCAGCTCAGCAGCATTTACAAAGTCAGTCTCTCTGGCTGAAATGAAAATAAACCATCTCAGCTCCAGATATCTGCTGCTATCCACACTTCAAAAACCTGTTCACCTGCTAGAGGAAATGTCATCAAGCTTGCTCACGTTCTAGGTGAGTGGCTGATGGACAGCTGGTGCACGTTGCCCTGTGACACCTGTGTCGTCATGTTTTGCAGGGACGTTTGAAGTGAAAGAGTAAAGGGCTGAGCTGCAGAGTTCATCCAGATGTGTTGTTTAACGGAGAGCTGACTTAGCAAGAAGTCTGAAAGTGACATCAGTCCTGTTCAGATACCAAAAAAACCTGAGTCACCTGTCAGTGACCACAGGAGACAGATCCCTCTATCCACACTCCACCCAAAAAAGACCCATGGTCCAGACAGTGACTTGGGACCATGAATACCCCTGAATTATAATAAAGCTTAGAGGAAGTGGCGTGGGCTGCAATGAAGATTCATTAATGTGCCAGTTTCTTCGTAGTTTGATTTGAACAGGAAATCTGGGATAAGAGTCAGACTGGGATACAGAAGGTTGTAGGATCAATCCTAGCCCAGACTCCTGGCCCTTGCCAGCTGTGTCCTTGAGCAAGACACTCACCACTAGCTCCCTGTAAGTCACTTTGGATAAGAGCGTCTGCCAAGCAAAGTAAAGTAAATGGTGACTAATGTTCTTATACTTCCCTAAAATCAGAGGTGACACCCGCCGATGTCGTCTTTATTAGAACTAACAGTTTGAAACCCAGAGAAAAGAACAACAACAAATCATCAGAAATGAAGTAGTTTGGCTTATGTGCAAAATAACCCAATAATTAATTCATATCACAAAGGTTCTCAATCAATGTTTCTGACTACATGGCTGTCAAAGGATTCATAAGATATCTAAAGTTCTATTATAGAGAAGTTATTACTCTGTCGGGCAATCATGTCCCATCAAGGATTTTATTCATGCACAACAACACGTCCATAAAAGAAACCACGTTTGACAGAGACACTGTAATGTGATTTCTGATTAAAGCAACATATTATCAACAACAAACAGCACATTAACAGCTGTTTTACAAAGTAAGACTAGATGATGATTAGAATAATTATGTGAACAAATGATGAAAGCACAGATGCTCCCCAAACCTTTTGTGAATATACAATAGTTTCTTCTTATTCTCTGTAATGTGCTACTTTTTCTCTCCTGGTGCTTTTTTTAATTTAAAATTTTTCTATTTTATTATAAATCAGTTTTTACCCTTGTGGGTTCTTTTCAATACAATCCTATATTGCACAATGACAATAATACTGAACCTTCCACTGTTCCATACCGCAGTCATATGTCGATGCAAGTGACAAGGTTGTCATTATGAAATTCCCCTCAAAAGAATGACTAGACTTGTTTATCAATCGACAATAAAACCATAAAAGACGGCTGATTAGTAAAGGCACAACTGCAGGAGAATCTGTCGGGTGTTTACCAAGGAAACTAAATGGGATTTTAATTTTGAGCAGGGTTAATACAGCAATATACATGCAGTCTAGGAGATACCAGAGCATCAACACTCACATTTCTGTTTTGTTTTTCCTTTGTTGTTGTTTTGACTCATTCAGCAGTGCAAATGATAAATAATAAATATCCACAACAGAGCATCTATTAAATGTTTATTGGTTATACATTGTGACGCATAATAAATACAGATGCTCTGGGACTGAGGCTGTTAATGAGACATACTTTGGGCTACTATTAGTTTGTTTAATTAGGCTTTCTGTCAGGGTACAAAACCCCTGAAGGGGTGCAAAGAGAAAACACAATCACAATATTGTGTTAAGCTGCAGCTTCACCCTACAGATGAAGGCGTCCCACTGAGAACCTGCATTAGATATTAAAATCAAACTAGTGTCTTTATTTTTATTATTGCAGCACAGAATAAATGAAAATTGACTGAAGTCAGAGCTTCGTTAAGTCTGAGGTACTGTCCAAACTGAACTGAACTTGAACTGAAGATGTGTGTATTACAGCTGGCTGCTCTCAGATCAACCTGCACACAAGGGAAAGAAATAGAAACAGAGCAAGGTGAGTCATTACGCACAGCCTTCTTTTTCCTTCCACACCAAGGTCAATTGACTGATCCCCCACAGGGACTCCACAGACAATGAAACACATGCCCTGCCTCCACCTTAAAACACCTGTACAACTGCTGTGGTGAGGGCAGGCAGCTAATGAGCTCACACCAGGCTTAAACGACAGCAGATGCTGCAGAAGCTTAGTTTTGCTTGTATCAGTCACAATGCATGAATCTAAACAAATCTTTAGAGGTGTCTAATTGGACCCCAAAGAGGCATGTCACCAGTAAAACACAAAAACAAACACCAGGGGAACTCCTGAGGGAAAAATAGAAGCTTGTAGCACCTGGTGGGTGTCTATTGCCTTACAAACACATTTTCTTTGCTGCAAACAACACAGAGAAGAGTTTAATATATAGTATATATAGCAAGTTCTAACTGGAATTACTAAATGGTAAAAGTGAGGCACTTGTTCACCAACCATGTCAATGTAAACAATCTCACAGTAAGTTTTGAGTCAAGTTCCAACCAACAGCTACCAGGTTAAAACGAGTGATGTGCGGTGGGGTTGATGACTGGCGAGGCACTGACTCCTCTGGAAGCCGATGTACAAATAGATGGACCCAAAATAAAAGCTTCTATCCCAGTAGGTAAAGCTTTTAAAGCGTGGGTTCCCTTTCTCTTACTTGTTTGAAGCAGATCACGGTTGGTCTTCCACACTCTAACACCTCTTGTTTCAACTGAAAATCCAGTTAAAAGGCCGTCCTCACTTGTGGCCCATTGTGCCCATGGGTCTCAGCACTGCCCCCTATCAGTGAGACATGCTACTTTCTGCTTCACCATGTGCATTTTTACTGTGCATTTCCTGAACGATCAGAAAGACTAAGTATGTCACTCACACGTTCATTCAATATATGAGCCAGACAATGGAACAGCATATGCAGTACATGTGTCATTAAACACGTATGTTGGAGAAATAAAGAGAAACTGCAGTGGGCATGTGCCAACCTCCAGCATCAGCCAGCGTGTAACACAGCTTATTACTGCCTCATGTCTCCCTTCTCCTACTGCATGTCAATGGTTAAAACCCAAGTAAAAAACAATAGAGCAACACATCCTATCAAAGCCAACCCTTGAAACTTTTAAATCAAGACCTAAAAAGTCCATAGTGGAAACAATAAAGCAAGAAATGAGCGAAGGAACATGAGAAGTCAGACAATCACATGAAAAAGTACGTTGTAACTAACTAACTAACTAATATTATCCAGTAGATTCAGTACAACGATGGTGGAAAGTGGAATTATTTCACTACACAGAAACATTTACTGCATTAGGAGAATATCTGATTATACAGCATGAGACTGAGCTGAGATCATTATGTCCAGAGCATCAACCAAAACAAGACACCGAGTGACTTTTTTTGCACCTATTATACAATCTCTCTCTGAAATCTGTAAGTAAGCGCTCATGCTGTACACCACAATTAATGTATTTATAGGCTACAAACCTTCCACTGCACAGGAAAGCACACACACACTGGTCCATTAGTCGTCTCCGTGAACAAGTTGAGGTGCAGCCAGAATATCGAATACCCAGATCCATTCTGAGGTTGATGTTATGAACGTGGGGGCATCCTGTCGGGGTGATACTCTAATCTGCAGTTAAAGACTCTCAGAGATCTTTAAGAGGTCTATGAGTCGTCCTGAACAATGAGTAGTAGACTGGTCTCATGACAGTTTAATTCTCTGGAAATGATCTTGGTTAGCATGCGTATAATAAGGACTCATTCAGATAATGGCTTTCACTCCACTCTGCCACTATTATCTGCCCACATAGAGTGGAGGATGTCTGAACCGAGGACAACACAAGCTCCTTGTGAGGATCACAGGGACTAAAAATGAAGATCTGAAAATAGATACACTCTTTAAACAAGTCTGATTTGGTCCACTTCAACCTGATGGGGTTTACATTTTCATTGAACTGCTCAATAACAAGGTGCATTTTCATCGGCATTTTGCAAAGTCTGCTCATATTCTTTCTTTCTGGGTGATAGATTTATTTTAAGCTTTAGCCTTCGGTCAGGACATGCTTAGTTAGCTTATCACAAAGACTAGAAATACAGATGTACAGTGGCATGTTTATATTGCTCCATTAGCATTCAACTTCAAATAGCCTAGTCTTTAGGCTGTGCTGGCAATTATTAAACATGATTTTACATCTATTCCTCATGTCAAGCCAATTACAATGCTGCTGGGATATGCAGAGATCACCATCAATTGAAATCTCCAAATAATTGACCCTCTTTCTGTACAGACATGCACCATACATGTTTACAAACAGAGTGCATTAAAAGGAGCAGAGGGCAGAAATCATTTTTTCTAAGTAAAAGACTGTTTTTGTTTCAAAATAAAAGACTGCATCATGTGAAAATAGAAATAAAAGACCAAATGACCCACGTTCCAGTTCCGTGGTTCCGACCTCAGTGGTTAGTATTTATGGTAAATCCTCTGCTACAGAGTGTAGTAACATTGTTTGAATGTGTTACTGTAATCTGGACTCTGTGATA
Organism: Microctenopoma stevenorrisi; assembly: GCA_032270685.1. Classification (NCBI taxonomy): domain Eukaryota; kingdom Metazoa; phylum Chordata; class Actinopteri; order Anabantiformes; family Anabantidae; genus Microctenopoma; species Microctenopoma stevenorrisi. The sequence goes on from JAUMTR010000026.1 coordinate 3,325,495, forward strand.
GAACAGATTGTCCACATCTAACGGCCATCTGCTATGTTTTTTCTTTTTTGCTTTGCAGAAAACTTCCCAGTTTATCCAATGTCTTTGGACTTTTCAGAATCCCATTCTCAAAGATATGACAGAATGACAACCATCGAAGGAAAAATATAGGCCGTACAGAATGTTAGAATAAAATGTGTATTGTGGACCCAAATGGTTAAAACAACACTTAAAGAGCACTTGCTCTATCGTTTTTTTCCTTTTAATACATACAAAAATGTTTCCTCTATTTCTGTTGGTGTGCAGATTAAACAAACAGGAGACCTCGTGTTAGTCTGTGAACTCATCGGTGTTGGTAGGTGTATTACTGAACTTTGGAAAGGCAGCCCTGTACTTACTAAGAGCCAATCATTGGATCCAGAAAATAACTCAGTGACTACGTGAGAACTTTCACAGTTGCAGCTGGTGATGAGCAGATAAAAACACTAGACAGAAATATAAATAAATATGTGGCTAAACAATTTGATCATATTTCTGTCTTTGATACACTATTATCCAAATGCATATTTACAAAATAACCTCTAGCCATCAATTTTAAAGACTAGTTTAATAACTTAAAGAACACTTTGTCTGTCTGTAGTATACTTTTACATTCATACGTACAAACCAAAACATCCTCACAAAGATAGCAAGCACATACATTACGAGCTTGCACATAGACAGACTACTACATACACAACCTAATGATGATTTACATCATACACCAGCGTTTGTTCCCAAAAAGTAGTCGAGTCTCCACAATGCGACTGTTTAAAAAAATCTATGTCCTCTCATCACGAGTAACATGAGCGCACACACACACACACACACACACACACACACACACCTAATCCAACGCATTACCACAAAACCTGCTGAATTTTTTATGAATCAATTTACCTCTGACACTGAGATATTTTCACTATTCACGCGCTGAAAGTTTTCAGTAATATTAATGTTAAATAAACTGATTGTTTCTAACAAACAGATTTTTGGACAAACTGAAGCACTCCTTATTTACAAAAAGCCATGAAGCACATAGAAAGGGGCTGAGGAAACAAAGCCAGCGGTGATCAGGGAGTTTTCCCCTAATCCTCCTAAATCTGCTTCACAGCCCTGGTGTGACCTCTGGAAATAGAAAATACATTTCTGTGAGAGACAGAAGAAGAACTTTAAATCATTCGGGCTGGATGTTAAGGGTGCTGAACTGAGATGTGATTTGGCACCTTCAAATCGTCCAGGGAAATTTTACAGTTTTTCTTATCAAGTATTTGTATACATATACACTATGAGGTAGACATAAGAGCAATCTGTCTTTTCTGAACAGTTTAAAGTTTCTTCTTGATTTACTGATTGAATGATTCCCAATTAGTTCTGATTTATTTCTCAGTAACATCTTCCGTACATCCCTGAATTCCTCCTGCTGCTACCACCATGAGTCCCAGCATGAATACATATTAGTAATTCTACCTCACAGATTAGATCAGAGTTTGTGTAGTTTGGATCAAGAAAACATCGTTTCTTTTACACTCTTTGACCTTTTTATCATCAGCTCATCTCTTTAATGACTGTTGTCTTTGGGGTTTTTCTTTCGTAATGCTTTTGTCACGAGCTGTTGTTTTACGCGTGGCTTAGTAGATCAGCAGTTTCTTTTTTAAATTTATTTATTTTTTCTAAATTGTTGTTTTGATTATGCACTATATTTCCCCAATTTCTTCAAATTCAAAAGGACTTTCTGAACATCAACTTCATGATCATTTTGCCTTTTTAATTTCAAATGCAACATTCACAGGTAAAACCTACAAGGAGGTTCAGTCCCTGTTCATAGTAGATGCTGTACTAGGTTGCTATTTAATATTGTAACAATCTTAAATAAGAGTTTAGTAGATTTTTGTTTATGTGTTAATCATATAGATTATGTTTTATTGAGTTAGCAAAGCAATGTTTCAGTCAGAGTTTTGAGTGTGGATATTGCACACCTAATAGTTTCTCACGCTGCTAAATTTCTTATCCTATTTTAACAGATTAGAACTTTGTTATAAATTAGGAGTTTTGTTGAATTAATGGCTCTTTCCTTGCATTTTCTAATATTTTTTTGCTTTTGACAGCACAAGTTGTTGAAAAGGTTATTCTCACAGTTTCAGTAATGCTAATACTCCATTGCAATCTTTATGCTAAAGAATATTTTGGCAATTCAATGATAAGCTTGAGTGAAACGCTGAAATTCAAACAGTTTCTTTGTGCCTTATAGATCTTTCTAAGAGTTCACCCTGACAGGAAGTACCTTGTATCTTTGGTAACTTTACAAACTCTTAGCCTTTCAGATAAAGCTCAGGCCTACAGACAGGAGTTGACAGCCATGGATTGAGCAGTGAGCTCAGTAGAAGAAAAAGGTTTTTGTTCAAATTGTTTATCTTCACTGGTTAGTAAAGAAAAAAGTTTATGATTTTCTTTTCCCTGCAGACTCTCTCAACTCCTATATGGGTACAAACTCCACTGGGAAAGTCACGATCTGTCATTCTATCTCCAGTCACCCGCTCCCTGACTGTCGCTCTCCTCCAGCTGTCACTCACTTTTCTATTGACAAGCTAGCTGTCATTTATCTCTCTAGTCCAGATTCATGCTCTCTGACCCTGCTGTTCTTTTTGATAGACATGGCTTTTGAAGTAAAATAAAAAAGATTCAGGCTTCCAAAAATGCTTCTCGTTTCCAAAAAACTCTCATGGTGGTTTAACAATATTATGCTACACCTGGCTTTCCCGCTGAGAGAGTGCAGTCATTTCTCACAGCCTATTATAATTTGTGCTCTGCTTGATAATCAGGTTAATGATTTCCCTCATGTCAATAAATAGAAGCCAGAAGCAGCAACCTCCTGGTTTTCGTGTTCTGTCTGCAGCTTTAAGTCCAATGGCTTCTACTGAAAATGTACTATAAATATCTATACAGCTGCATAAGTTCACAAAAGAGTCTGCCAAGGTAATTTTAGAAGAAAAAGTGCATTAATTATGAACTATTTTTGGGTATTAATCCACATTTTGTTCTCTAGGGAGAAATTGGAGCAGCGGTGTGTGTGTGATACTTATTCTAAATAAACCACAGTGTTTATGTTCATGATAATGAAAAAGCATGTCTGCCAGTGAAACATACACACATGATACCAGCATATGTGTATTTTAACCACATGTGGAGCACATCTGGATTACAGAGGACACAACAACTCTCAGTTGCTGTGACATTGTGTGGCCTGTTTCTGTATTACCATGGTCCCTCAGTGAATTATTTCACCGTCATGGGTAAAATCACATTAGCATCCACTTGTCCTCGGTAAAATCTATTAATTAGCCTTCCCTGGTTACACTACAGCTGCAGAGAGGTTCAGCACTGCTACCGTGCAATAGTATATCTTGATTATGGGTCTTGCTGTGTGGAGGTTTACACTGTTCATTATCAACAACCTTGCACATGGGCGTCACAACCTATGAAATGTGTCACAATAAATGTTAAATCTCAATTTGCATTATGTTTGGAGAATGTGCGGCCTGGTAGCTCAATGGGTTTATCGTCAGACTGGGATGCAGAAGGTCGCCGGTTTGAAACTCCGTCTGACTCCTAGTCCATCCCCTACCAGGTGTGTCCCTGAGCCAGACACCCAGCACTAGCTCCCTCCAAGTCGCTTTGGATAAAAGTGTCGGCCAAGCAAAGCAAAGTAAAGAACTTAATGAATATTTGCTGGAACCTGTAGAACCATCAGCAGCTTTCAGGTTTCTAATGCAATCACACTTTAGTTATGGTTAGTTGTAGTGCTACTACCAACGTCCTTTGCATATTCCATTTGGCACATTTGTAGTTGGGAGCTGTACCAGCAGTGGTGTTGGCAAGATTTAGCTGCAGGCTGTTATTGGTCTCCAGAGATCTGGATTGACAGGCAGTGGATCTGTGAGCACTGCTTTGGATTGACATCCAGATATTTTACTACACTGTTTCATGATTGTCAGTGTTTGCCTGTGATATCAGATTAAATGTACGTTAACATGCAGCACACCACCAATAGGTTTCACTGAAATCTGAACAGGCTTAACCGTGACATACCGGTTTTCTCAAATTTTAATAATGGGCACCAAGTGGTTCAACTGAAATTATAATTATATGAAGAGCAGCTTACAGAATAAAATTATCTATGCAGTTCTGATTTACATGAGTGAAAAATCAAATATACACAGAATTAAACGAAGACGGGCTAATCAAAAAAAGAATTTATCCTTGTCTCATGGACTCACTAATAATCCTTTGTATCTCCATCTCAGACTGTGATAGCCATTCAGTTTAAGCCCAACACATCAAGGAAATAAACCTCACCATGAACCTTCATTAATTCATGTTTCTAAGATTTATTTACCATAGCAACAGTAAGTAATGACTTAATTTTAATTTTTTTCTATAATGAAGTAATGTAAACGTAAAACGCAGGTGTTCTAACAACTTTAAGGTGTATGTAACTAACAAGGTATACGGAGAAATAGCTAAAACTATTTACCATCTTCTGAATAATATTACACTTGGTCATTGGTTAATAATTATTACAAGTATAATGACACTTAACATTAGTAATAATGTTCACTGACAGTAATAACAATGTGTTCTATTTAAAAATGATAATATTTCTTATACTGTAAAATTACCATTGATGATTAACTAATAATGTCCTGTTTAAAAAAAATCAGTGAGGTGTGAGTGGGGTCCTGATGCTGTGAATACTGGGTCACTGCCACAGCTGAGTGGTCTTAGTTACACCCGAATCTCTCCTGAGACAACATGGCCTAAATCTACTGACTAACGTTCTACTGTGTTTCATTAGATTTGATTCTTCTCACAGTATAATACATTTGAATAGATATACAAATGTAAACCGTAATGAGAGACTAAGCATGAAAAACTAAGATCAAACATTTGATTCGATGACAGCAGCATGTTTTGTACTAGACAGCAGAGACCTCACAAATATTCTCTGAGCTGTTTCAGTACACTGTGTGTTGTCTCTGCGTGATACTGCAACAGTTCTAATGAATTCAAAAGTCAGTTCAAATCTCAGCACAAGGTCTTATGATGTAAATCCATGCAGAAGAAAAATCACCACCACAGAGCAGAGGATTGTGTGATCACTGTTGGTCTTTGGCTCTGAGCTTCGATGGTTAACAAAGCTGTTGATTTGGGACTCATGAGGTTCTGTCATGGTTTAAACACATCTGTCTGTTCAGTAACAGTTAAGGTAGAACTTACAGACAGGATGATCAGATCTACTCCTACCTCTCTTAGGTAGCAGGATATTCCTCGAAGGGCTTCACCCATGGCAGTAGGGGAGGGGAGCTGGATGAGAGAGTAAAAGAAAGCAAAGAGGGAGAGGGAAATATTGTGAGTTTAATACTTGAGTCATCACTTCTTTACTGGGTCCTGGCTGCAGAGATCGATCAATGTCAAGCGCTTCACTGTGCGCTACAGGAGATCCTTTCAGCCCGGGGCCATACAACTGTACAAACTCCTCCCCTCCCTGTAAAGAGAAGGCTGAGGACAACAATCATAATCATTATTATCCTTTTTCTGTCCGAATAAGTTTGTTCTTACTGAGTTTTGTTTTGTGTATTTGTGCATTATGTATTTATATACATAATAGTCATTTGGGTTTGGGCTGATTTTTTTTTTTCTTTCCGTTTGGTTCTGTCCTCCTCTAATATTCAAAGGGTTTATATATAGATTTATATATCTATATACCATTTGCCACACAAAAAATGAAGCTAAGCTAAGTCTAAAGATGTAAGGTAAAGCTAAAGTAGTAAGTCATTGGTGGCAACATAAATATAACAACAGAATGTCCTTGGGGGGGGGGGTTTCTTTAGCCTGATGTCCTGCATATAATACTTCTACTGCTCTTGCATAAGGGTAGAAGTGGGATGGGTTTCTTTGAATAGTCCTCCTGCAGACATTGTAGGCGCGCTGCAGAGAGGGCAGTGGAGTTCCTCAGCAGTCTTTACCAGTCTCTGCAGGCACTTGTAGTTGATAACAGTGGTGTGACTGTAGCACACGGTGATGCAGCTGGTCAGGATGCTCTCCACCAGGCAGCTGTTTAAGTTGCTGAGGAACTTTGGAGACATGCCAAATATCCTCCTCGGGAGGTACAGCCGCTGTTGAGCCTTCTTAACCAGTTGTGTGGTGTTGAGTGTCTAGGTGAGTTTCCTCTGTGATCTCTTTGGAACTGAGAGGCAAAACTATTTCCCACTAGGGTTAATAAAGTTTATGAAACTTAAATTGTATTGCCGGATGCAGAACTTCTCTTGAAAGAAAACAGCTGCTGTATGCGGCAGATTTCTGTAAATGTTTTATACACTCTGTGTGTTTGTGGAGGTGTATTTGAAAGGATCAAGTAAAATCCACATTTTTCTTGACTGAGCTGCATAAATGGTACTGAAGGTTTGACTACGTTACAAAACACATGTTGTTTAACATCTTATATTTTTATATATATATTTTATGTTTTAACATAAGTTAAAAGGGGGTTTGATGATGAGGAAAATTCTTTGGTGCTTTTAAATCGTATTTTACTACTTTAAGTACTATAGAACTTTATATAACTGTAACCGGCCAAATCCTGGAGGGGCCATAACAAATGTAGCCTCTGTTTACAGTTTGGGGAAAATATGTGAGAACGATGCATCTAATTATGCCTAACAAGAGAAAGACTGCTAAAACAATGGCATGCTGAGTCAGCAGTGTGTGTTACCGGAGGCGGATGCTCCAAACAGGTGTGGAAATGTTTCGTCTGATTGGGTTTCACACGTTTCAAAGGCACCCGGGACTCCCCAATTAACTCATTATGAGTCAACTTGTCTTCGTCACACACAGTCAATCTGCACAGAGTGAGACAGAGAGAAAACAGCAGGGACATCAGAAGGTAATTCCTTCAGTTTCAAGTGTGAAGAATGGGCTACATCCCAAAGAAAGCAATCAGTCAATGTACTAATTATCTTCTCAGGTATGAGGGACTGTATGTGTGTCCCATGCAAGATTATCTAAAGCTACACAGATGATGTGAAATGGTTAGGTCTCCATTAGAAAGAGGATCAATGGGATCTACCTGGTTAAGATAAATAAATAAGGGGAACAAGAAAGAAAGTCACAAACATTAATTTGAGCATTCAACAAGGGAAGCGAGTAGTAAGGACGATGCTTTCTGTGTAATTTTCACCTGTGACTCAGGTTCCTCCTTGTGACCTGATAAAATGCCGTCATCAGCAGCTGCAGGTAGCAATGGAAATCTTTCTCCTCCTGCTGTGCACGAGCTCGCGACAGCGCTGATAAAGGTCACTGATATGATAAGGTTCAAACGGCATAAGTTCCCAGTTGTAGAGTCAAATGTCAGATTCTGTTCAGGATGTCAGATCAAAGACACTTCCAGAGTCCCCCCTATACTTCACCATCATACTGATAATATGTATTATTATTCTGTGGGTCTTCTCCTGAACTTGGTCTGGACAGAAATTCAGTAGCAACAGCCACATGCACACAGTACAGTGTGTCTTTGAAAGTACTTTGTACATTACATACTATTTCTCGCAAGCATTCATAGAAAGAGAAGACCTTTCTGTAAAATTAGAGAATTCTGTTAAGACTGACCTTTAATGCAACATGAAAGCTGTTATGAAGCATTGAGACGATCATGTAGAGGAAGAACTTTCAGGCAGCATAGGACGTGGTGGAAAATGAAGATATTTATGGAACAAGCTTAAATAGAGGACATTATTTGACCTTTCTTTAAAATGTGAACCTTTTTACTGGGGAAGGAGTTTCATAGAGAGTGAGGATAGCATTTATAAAAAGCGAAAACATTTTATGCCTGTGAGGATTCTTACAGGAAATTCTTGACTCCTTGAATTTGAATCAGGCTTTTCCTTACATTTCCCTGACATTGACCTGAATTGACAGCTTGAACAGCAAGATAACAAAACAATAGGGAACACACATCTTTCACACAGCAGACAAATCCAAATAAACAGAAAAAAATCAGTTTGTGCATTTCAAACAACGAAACAACGTAAAGAAGAAGCAGCTTAATTCTGTTTGTAGAGGCAGAGACAGAGCTGGGTAACAGTGACGGCGCAGTAGGAAGGTTTAAATTGAAGCAAACACAAACAGCATATTAAATGTGGAGGTAAACAATGTGGAAACGCTGGCTGAGAGACAGAGAAGACAGGGCCGTACCAGAGAGGAAAAACAGTTTGAGAGCTGCATAAAAATGCACTGCATATATTGTAAATAAATAAAATCACAGGAACGATCATTCTAATGTCTGAGGGAAAATAACTGAAAGGGTGCGGGTGTGTGTCGGTGTTAAATCAGACTTCTGAAACTCATCTACCATGTTTTTCTATTATTTATGAGCTCAGATTGAGAGATGCAGCCATTCATATCAATATATAATATCATATTGTTTTTAAAGGTCTTACATGGACTCCTCGTCCACGTTTCCATCTCCGGACTCTTCAGACACATCACGAATCAGCCAGTTCAAATTTGAATGCTCTAAACATAGTTTGAGGGCAGCAGCGTGCGGAACTGCAATATACGACTTTCTGTCTTCATATAATGGGTGAACACACTCCACCCTGCCAGCTAATCCACATTCTGACCCGAAAACCAGGACCCCTCAAACATCCCTTTAAAGGGGAAAAGTGCCAGAGGCAAATGCCCTCACTTTCTAGAAGTCACTAGAACTGGTCCTCACAAACATGGAGACACAACAACCCTTACACAAACGCGGGGCCTTTGGGACAGACCATAAGAATCTCTTTTTCACTCTTGTTTTCTATGCTAAAAGGAGTGAAAAAGTCAAATCCCAGCTCAAATCTGTTTTTTGGCATGAAGGTCTGAGCGAGTACTGAAGCACATCAAAGAATCTTTACTAATACTTTAACTAATTAACTTTACTGAACATGAAACGAGACGATTTCCTGTGTGGATTATGTGCCACCAGGAAGTGTGACGTTTGCATACAGAACAAAAGTCATGTTCACACCTTATAATACCCACTGAGATCTTTTTCATGTGGCTTTGTGTGTTTTTGACCTCTTAGCTTTGTCTGTCAAACACTCCAAAACCCAGATGAGGTCTTGTTGTGTTTGACAACACAAGGACAGTCAGACACTCGATGTAAAGCCACCGAGAAGCCTCCCTCCCTATATCCTTGTTCCTAAAGCAAGTGGATGCACCGGACCACAGTTTGTACTGAATGTTTATGGAGATGGAAGAATTTAGATGTGGAAATGATTCATCAGCAACTCTTATCTGTTAGATGCTGATAGAAAAGGTCGTCACTCCAGGAGAAATGAGAATCGTGTGGTTTCTGATAAATTATGCTTGTTGGCCAACACACGTAGACACTTTTCTTTTTAGATTTTCCTTCAAGGTTCGTTCACAATTACACACTGGCTTTGGTGCATGTTTACTGGAGATTAAATGCTTGCTCTTGGGCTCTGCAATTAAAGGGTTTCCACTCTGTTATTTCACACTTCTTCTGATTATGGATACTCCTCATTTGGTTGCCACCCACCACTCTGCGCTTTCAATGGCAGAAACATTAATTCAGCATTAAAGGATGAAAAGCACACTGTACACGCTTCCTCTGAAAGCCTCCCAAGCAACTGCATGGAGGAAAACCACGCCAAACCTCACTGATTGTGCTACACTTCAGTATTTGTGTGGGCGATGACAGACAAAACAGTGAAGGAAAATCGTCTTTAGCGCAGCGCCGCTCATTTAAGTTTCTGCTCTGACAGTGAAAGTAATTAAAGATGGCAACTGAGTTTCATATCTGAATGTCAAGATGTCCCTGTGCATGATTAATGGCTCTAAGTGTAATCAGTCCGAAATGAGATCCAATGAAACCAGGCAGGAATTATTCCCAGCGACACACACACACACAGAGTCACACACCTAAGCGTCTTCCTGTGCATATCTTCCTCTGTGATTCCGACATAAGTGAGCGTCTCATTCCACACTGGATTGAGCGAGTTACGGATTGTCTTCGTTTTCAGTTTATTGGCCTGAAGGAAACACAGACAGACATAGTGAAAAATATTAATTTTAGTTTTAGATTTGACACTGCAGCTTCACGCTCTACTGTAGTTCAGAAAATAAAAAAAAAACAGATCTTCACACTTTTAACTCTCTCTCTGCTTGTGTGCATGTTAGGAAATGTTTAAACCAAACTAAATAATACAACTAAATTATTTTAATATACTATTAATACATTTCATCAAACCTTGATTCTGTCACAAATAGAAAACTGACTTGTGTCACTAAATGTGTCATAAGACACAGTTACGATCATGATCAGAGCAGCAGACAAATCCTGCTGTTCAATCAATGCAGCAGGTATTTTAGATTTACTATGCTCTGCACGTCAGCTGTGAGAAAGAAGCTTTTACATGACCTGTCCTGAAATCAGCTACTGCACGGTTTAATGATATTGTGCATATTTGGCTAACTTAAAATAATATCATCACACAGATTTCAGTCACATTACAGCGTGGTAATATAAATTATATCCAGTTTATGGGTTTAAATCCAGAAAGTTGTTTCGTTGTGTCCTCACCTTACATGCTCCGGGCAGCAGATGGAGTTTGACGTATGGGTCAGCTAGACCATTGAAGTCCATGGGCTTCAGACCCTGTAGACAAAAACAAGATTCACTCAAATGATTCTATTGCTGGGTAATTTCTAAAGTCTAACCAACCCACAGTTGTGTTCTGGTTGTTGGTTTATGATTAGTTGCATGTCTGATTGTCATTCAATGTGACACTTCTGTTGGTCTCACACGTAGAAAAGCTTTAATGAGGCATATTGCAAGTCTCAGCCAAGATTTTGTGTATTGCAATGATGACAACTCCCCACTTCCCAACGACACAAACATAGCCGTTTGTCTGGTCGATTTTCACCTAAATGTCCTCCTTGACTGCCCTGTAAACCAGCGTCCCTCCCTGTCCAGCTTCTGCTCTTCTTTGTCTCTGAAGGAGTGACCACTATCCTGTAAATGTAAACAGACTGCAGGGTCCTGGCCTGACGGTGTTTGCTCTGTGCTGAGCCCTGATGACACCTAGTTTGTGCTCCACTGGATGGTGAGAGTCTACACCGATTCGTATGTGTGGGTTCACAGTCACCTTTTATTTCCCCCGTTGGCGATGGAAGTTTCACAGCCTGTTACATGTCCTCCCTGTTGAACTTGATGTGTTTGTCCATCAAGTTGATGCGCCTCACGAACTGTGGTACATCCTGAGATTCGATTTTCATCCACAAACCTGAACCAATGGCTCAGTGGAATTCCAGGATAGGTGGATATCTTCTGCCTCCATAACGACATCTCTCACCTTCTCCACAAAAAGTGGCCCCCTCGGTCTGTTGGATGACCCCCCTCCGGGGCTGTCCTCTGCCCTTTTTTGGGTGAGGGCTGCAATTGTCCCTGCAGGTCCTGGGGGGACTCCCATGCCATGGGGGCCTGTGTTTATCCGCGGCCTCGGTCTTCTCTATATCTGCTTTATGTCCTGGATGTACCCCCAAATTAGGGGTACATGAATAAAAATAGCAGCAGTCCCTAATAAATTAATCTACTATTTCCAAATGGACCCTGACAGTTTACACCTCATGACAGTTTCATTGTAATGGTTTCAAACAACCTGAAAAACACAATGCCTGTGACCCCGACCCCAGCTGAGACGCTTATCTCCTTCACTTTCACGTGTGAATGTCTTGATTCTAAAATATGAAGACTGAAACAAGTAGCCGGTTGAAACTGATTCTCTATAAGGTCAAGAGAATCAGTTAGACAAAAATCTTCATGTGCAATTGCTTCCAAATTTATTTCAACAGCTTTGACATTTGCCGTGATGACAACCTCTTCGATTTTCTTCGCTTTTCAGAATATTTAATATAACCGAGGGAACAGATAGAGACTGTGCGATGGCCTGGTGGAGGACAGATGTAAAACTTAATTATGCTCAGCATGTAGATAGTCCTTCACACAAGCTCCTGGAACTGCATAAAGCTGCAGAGATGTGCTCGGCATGGCACGTCCTTATGGCAAGCCGTACAACTCTGAAGGCGCCCTCGTATTTTAACAGCAGTATTGCCCTGGGACTGGCTGCCTCAATGCTCTGTGACAGGGATTCATCATCCACATACGCATGCAGTAAAAGCAGCACTTACTGTACTTTCCTTCATTTGTGGTTAAGATGTTAATGATCTAACTCCCTTCTTCTTTGCTGAAAAGTACACTCCCAACAGGGAGCGCGGAATTAATCCACCTGTTTATGTCTGAAACCGTTTTTTTCCCTCATGCATGAAATGAGTCAATGCCAGGAGGCAAATCATTGACATTCAAGTAGGCACTCAAATAAAGGAAACACCAGAGGAAACAAAGAATACTAAGCTGAGAGACAGCAGGTGCTCAGATTATCTTCCATTCCTGAGATAATGAAGCAATTTGCACCTCACTTCTGCTTCTGTGTGATTTCCTCTGATGTTGTTCCTCTTTGCCATACTGTTGTACGACTGCTCTATTGTAATGCTTTTAACGCTACAAGCTGCAGTGTGAGAGAGGCGCACACACAGAGTCCAGTTCTCATGTGTGCTCTAAGTGGCATGTTTGGAAGCCTCACCACCCCTCCTGGTGAAGGCTAAAACAGCACATCGTAACAGGTTTATTGGGTGATTCTGGTGACCCGGGTAACTGATGAACGTCTTTTGAGTGCAGGATGTTCACATTTATAGATTCTAAAGGCTGAACCCTCTTGAGTCAGACCCATGGCTCTTACACCATGTGGATCAGTACCTTCCCCCTCCCCTAGATTTCTAATACTATTTCAGTGCGAACTCTGATTTTTTGACCTACTCAGACACGTCACAGACTTTTTTGTGATTCGGGCAGGAACTATAAAGATGTCAGTTCCTTTCGGTGTGTAAGGAGTGTGTTTGTGTGCTGGTGCGGTGCGGTTTTAGTTTCGGCTCATCCGTCTCAGTGACCTGCTGATCAGCAGAAGTTTGGACTACAGCAATGACGTTACACCATGGCAAACCTGAACACAAGTCCTCAACACTGATGAGGCGTCTGCTGTAGATTTACAGCGATGCAGCCTGTTCTTTCTTCACAGTCCCCAACTGATCTTTACTTATTGTTTCTGACACTGATTCCTACATGACTGCGTGACTTGAATTACGATACAAAGGGCTGTATCTGAGTCTTTTTATCTAGTGGAAGAAGGTTGTTCGTCCTTCATTTGAAGCCCTTAGAACCCAAGGGAGGCAGCACACTATTGAAAACTGTAGTTTGATCAATACTTTGGATTCTGAATTCAGTTATTTATAGCACGAGATCACAACACAAACTCAAGGCATTTAACAGAGTAAGGTTTCAGACCTTACAAACGGTGCAATTATGAAAGAACTATGTAGAAAACCCAACAGCCCCACTTAAACAGCACTAAGCAACTGTAAAGTGGACAAATTCCCTTTAATTGAGGACATGTGGGAACGTCGGTAGATCAAAATGTGAAGTGGAGGTCAGCTGAAAATACTGGGTTTAAAAGTCAAAATGCAATATGAAATGAAATATGTAGGAGACATGAGGGGCACACAGGTTCTTAAATATCAGCATGATATGTTGGCCATAATTAAGCGCTACAGGACTGTCCCTAAATGTCAGGTGATGACTGATGGCCCTGTTCTGCTTTATTTGGCACATGGAAATAACCATATCCATGATATATACGTAACAAAAAGCTGAGAGTTATGGACAAGTCATGAGCTTTGTTCAGAGCCACAGAGATGGACACTGGAGAAATGGAAAACCTAAAATGGACAGATTAGACAAGATTAAGTTTGACTGCCGAAGACATGCAGAATATTTTCATATTTCACTTTTATAGATATCTCGTCCGAGGCACAAAGAGAGACATCGTTGTTATGTAGAGGTACTAAAGGTAATCAGCAGCTTAACAGTTCTCCGTAGCCATTCACAGACATCCATTCCAGACATCCCCCAGAGATGCTGAATGTGACAATGCAAACATCTGAAGCAGTTGCACCCGACTTTATGCAGCCAGCTTCCCGGTGCAAAGTCTGTAAGTAAGAAGAGATTTACCACAATCGACTGGGTGTGTCGCAAACATTTTTATACTGCAACTGGAGCTTCCTCAACGTGCTATAAACAAAACACTGCAGTTTCTTCTTTGCATGGTGTCCTTCTTTCTGTGCACTCTGCAGTTCGCCTCATGGGGTTTTTCCAGTAAGTGAAAACACATCCAGCCTGGACAATCGCCCATTGTTTGCTACGTGTGAAAAAGGTAACTCCTGATTCACCAGACGTTGGCTCCAGTTCACACGAGAAGAGAAGAAAAAACAACGATTGGAAACACAGCACATAGGATTTATCTACGTCGTCCTGCACCATCAGTGATTAATAAGTTCAAGCACTGGCATTTCTACTGTGCCGGCTGTGTGCAGCTGGTTTATTTGGGCAGAAAGCATTTGAGACGCAGTGATCCCGATTAGTGCTGCCTGGTGTCACTGAGCTAATGTTAAATGCCATCAGTCACACCGGTGAAGCAGGCGGACTCACACTCTCTCCTCCTCCACCTCTGCAGCACCTGATCAGCAAGTCTGACTGTGAAATATTTAAACGTGATCTGTTTAATTGAACAATACTGCATGGTTGTTTTCCGGGGGGGGGGGGCGCAGAAATCTAACACTCATTGAATAATGTAACAACCACATGAGCTGGTTTCATCTCGTATTGTTTCACTCATCCTGCGTTCACTCGTGTTCTCCATGAGGTTTGAGCCTGGACGGGAGGGGGTAAGAAATCTAAGGTCTCCGACCCAAAATAACGTCAGCAGGTTGTGCAGATTGCTGATTACCATTTCAGTTATCAGATGCACATCTGCTGTTTTGTGTTAACACTTACACTGCAAAACGTCCAAAAAAATCCAACATTATCTGTCAACGAAGCAAGAAAATCTCTTGTAAGAAATGTTTCAGATTAAAAGTTGTCCCAGTGTCCACATTATTTGGGACCATAGTGTAGTGTGGTGCATTGAGGAAAGAGTCTTTCCTATTTGGCCTCATGAAAGCAGGCCAAACAAACAACATATCTTTCCAGCAGATCGTCCTTACCTTGGCCCGGAGCACTGCGCAGTGCAGCTCGCTGGTGCTTTGCTCGTATCTCAGCTCGAACTCCAGCGTTCCCAGAGCAGCTGGGGGAAATAACACATAAAGGCAGATAGGAGAAACAATTATCATAACTCATAAAAAACATGATTTACAAATGCTGCATCAGTAAACAGGAAAGAATACATTGTTGTCAGAATAAATTGAAAGCATGCAAGAGAAATGTCTCCGTTACACCATGCTTTCAGAGGATAGAAATCCAATTTGGCAGAGCAGCAGCTGTCACATGAATCTGATCACAACACATCACGTGTCAGCACGGAAAAACCTTTCAGGAGAACAGCGAACACATTTGTCAAGGCTGATTACAACCATGCAGATATGCTGCGGCAGAAGACACAGCCTGGTGTTCAGATTACAGTTACATACAGTAAAATACAGTGTGGATTAGAACGTCGTCAGCTCTCATTAATAAGAACCAGCACACACGCCCAGCAACAGCTGACAGACGAATCAGGGCCAAACGCTGGTGCTGAACCTAACTGATCAGATACCTGTATCTGCAGCAATGAGGGGAGGAGGTTGTATTTATTACTTTGCCGTATTGTTTCATGATGCATCTATGGCTGCAACACTAGTTCTTACTGCTGTTGTCCATCAGGGGGTTTTTTCAGGGGGATAAGTGCGCAGGCGCGAGCCATGCAGCAGTCATCTACACGTCGTCTCTCTCTTGTTCGTCTTTTTCTTTAATTTTCCTTA
>JAUMTR010000026.1:3354073-3422105 GCA_032270685.1 Microctenopoma stevenorrisi
ACAGTGTTAAAATTGTTGTTTTACCTTGCTTACATGTTTCGGCTACAGCTGTAGCCTTCATCTGAGCGTGATCGGATAGAGAAGAGAGGCTGAGGAGCTCCACAGAGCAGCACTGATGCCGGAGGAACGAGTGCACAGCTTATTGTTTCCCTTCCTATGAAACACTGGTTAGAGGATTGTAGGTGCAGCACTACAGTAAAAGTACTTGGATTTTTACCATTGTACATTATTTTAATACATTTACTTTCACACTTGATCTAGAAAATTGAAAAAAGTAATTTCGCACAAGGCTCTGTGTCTCTCAGCTGTTTGCATTTAAACACCAAATGTCTAATGTAGGTGGAATTTAAAGTTGCTACATTTTGTGCAGAGAAATCTTCCCTTAAGAAAATGCTTGTTGGACTCAGCCAGTAACATCAGGTCTGTGTCAGTGCTGAAGCAGTATTGATTTTCATGCAGCTGTTTCTGAATGTGAATTATAATGTGGTGTTTTGGTGAATGAATGTTTTTAAAACTCAATCAGAAGCAGAGAAAATCTGGGCAGAGGCATTTTAAGTAGATTGTTCGGTTCTTTTCTCTCATTTCTGGTTTTCTGTTAAACAAGGTGGTGAAGTGTGAGGCAGAGGCAGCCTGGTTGTCAGTAATGATTCTCTGAATTATCACAGGCTTCACAAATAGGAGGAATTAATGATAACCACGGATATTTCCAGCACAGTACAAGCTGGGAGAAACTACAAAACTGCAAAAACAAAGTACATGCACAGTACATATCTCAATGAAACATGCATGTTGTGTTATGTTATGTTTGATCTGCATTTGGATCAAGATTTGCGTCAAAACACATATGCAGATAACCCCACTGTTTTCTAGGCACTAAATAAAGATATGTGCCTTTTGGTTCAGTCCTGCAAAAGTGAATCTAATCATGCCCAAAGAGTTCTGGCTGTTCTGTGCCACCTACCCTAGTCAAAGCTTGGGGAAAACTGAACTGACAAACTACTACCACAGAAAGCAACATGGCGGCACAGCCTTTAACCACACCCAGTGGTGATGTCACAGCGCACATTTCAACATCGCAGGAGAAGAAAAAAGTCACTATACAGTGACTGTAAAGTGTATAGTCTAGTGTAGTTTCTGTACTGCAGTATTTACTTATGCATCAAAAACGAATCCAGAATCTAATTTTGTGTATTTAATCATGCATGTAATAAATGAAATGCCCACATAAAGCTTCAAATGAAACTGAGAAGAAGCTCATTTTAACTGTTTGCTGTACTGTTTGGTAGCATTTGACTTCCACCGCTGCTGAAGAATCAACTATGCAGAAAGATCTGAAAGTGTGATGTAACTGACAGCCACTAGATGCTGGTTGTGTGCTGGACCCTGTCACTTTGGCTTTCAGTCTGATCCCAGTCAAACTCAATGGATGATGTCACGCCTCGTTTTTTACAACTGCTTGTGTTTGCTTGTTTAAGCAACTCATTTCTGGTGTGAGGGTTTAGAAATTCCTAGTGCTCTGGTGCAGCAGGTGGGTTATAAGAAGACATGCACACAGGTATTTATGTTTAAGAAATGTATGCGTAAGAAAAGTCTTCTGTTTTGAATTAGCTGACAGCAACATCGATGCATCACTGACTCTATAGAAGTGTTTCATTGCTGTTTGACATCATTTTAAACATAGTAGATTACAACAGGTGTATTATTTCCCAAAGTAATTATCGCTGTCTAATTGGAGTAATAGCCTTCCCGAAATGAGAATTTAAATGTTATAGCAGGAGCTACTTTAAAAGTGCTTTGGTTTTTATTTTTTAATCTCTATACAAATGCAACATTTTTTTGAATTTAAAAATGTATCCGAAACATCATCCGAGCCTAAAATGCCTCTGAAATGTAGTGAAGCAGAATTGAAGTAAATATAGTAAAGTGCAAATAAAATAAAATGTGAAGCAGAACAAAGTCATGTACATTTTCTGAGAGATTCTACTTCTTCACTGTACATGAGAGAAACAGAGAAACAGAGGAGCGAGAGACAAGAGATGAAAGGTGCAAAGTAAAAAATGCAAACCCCCCCTGGGAAGTGAATATTCCCAAAGAAGGGAAAAATAGGAAAACGACACCAGTAACAGCAAAAATCCAACTGGTGGAGAGCAGAGAAAAGACAAATACAACATTTTCTTACCTTTGATTTTGTGAGTGGAGGAGATTCCTACACAAACAAGTGGATGTCAGTGCATGAGGGGTCCGCACTAACAGGTGGTGAGAGAGGCAGCGAGCAGCCGAGTGGTCGAGAGACAGAGAGAGAGAGAGAGATTTCCCTGTGATAGATTTGGACTTTTAACCCTTTCTGTCCTGCCTTCGTCCGCCTCCTTTTTTTCCCGTGCGTTTTCAGTGTGTTTAATATCCTTTTTCGCTGAGCTTCACATTCATCAGAAATGTCAACAGCGATGAAGCTCTTCCTTTAATCACACTACACATGTATTAGATTAACTCTCCCTCACTCTCTCTCCCTCCTCCACCCCCACCCCCCTGCTCCCTTTCTTTTTTCTTTCCCAGGGCTGCAGATTGCAGGGGGGAGACTGGAGCAAAATAACGTGCCAGCAGCAGCATCTGTCTTTCTCTTTCTCTCTGTATAATTTGTGGTTAATGATGCCTAATGATACGTATGTGCATCCAGTACAGAGATACTATCACACATAATGTCCATGCAAAGCTCCCAGCCAGGAAAGGGTGTAAATGATGTGGCCCCCTGTCTCTCATTTCCCCCTTATTTCAATGCTTCTTCACCCTTCACCTTCTTCTTCAGTCTTTTGTTCTCTCTCACAGTCAGACAGACAGGTGTCCCTGGGGGTGAAGGAACCCCTTGTTAAAAAAAAAAAATCCCCACACCACACCCCCCCTCACAATGTCTAGCACCCTTCATCCTCCTCATCGTCTTCTTGTCCTCTCTGCATCTCATCCACCCACACACTTTCTTCTCTCCCTACCCACCCATGCATGCCAAATGGACGAGGGAACCCAGATCTGATTTGGTTTTTTCTCAGCCATACCTCTGTTCTCCTCTCTTTCCATCTCCTTCTCTCGTGTCAAGTGTAATATGATCCAATACCCTGCAGGCCGGTTCAGTGAAATCTAAAAAATACCAAAGCTGCTGCTGTGGCTGCTTTCTGGTTTTTATCGTTTAAAATCTAGATGGAACAATTTCCCTTTTTTTAGTATTTCACCAGCTGACAGTGGAGCCTGATAAAACCAAGCCAGAGAAAAGCTACTCAACATTGTCAGTTTTTCTGCAACTCATTGGAAACAAATCCATTTGAGGGAAATAAATCATGTGAGAGCTTTTTTTCGCAACAATGATTTGAATTCTCTATGTCACTACAATCCATCAACAACACGTATACTATACATAACAGGATACAAACATCAAAGGATGCCTAATGGTGAAATGTAAATATAGTAAATAATCAGCTGAGTGACCAATGGTAATAAAACTCTGGTCTTTATGTGGCATATACATTATACATCATTCCCTTGCTTTAAACATAGACAGTTTGATTACAAAGAGTTCTGTGCATTTTATTGAATTTATTTACAGCATTCCCTATTTCAATAATTCAATAGAGTATATGTGCATATTTATTCAGTGAATATAAATAATAT
This sequence comes from Microctenopoma stevenorrisi, assembly GCA_032270685.1. Lineage (NCBI taxonomy): Eukaryota > Metazoa > Chordata > Actinopteri > Anabantiformes > Anabantidae > Microctenopoma > Microctenopoma stevenorrisi. The sequence goes on from JAUMTR010000026.1 coordinate 3,357,731, forward strand.
TCGGGCAAATAGAATCCAATTATGAGAGCAGTCGTGCAGCTGACGGCAGTGAAGACAGGTAATATAATGAAAAGGTCTGAAAGGCAGAAATAATAATAGTAATAATAATAATGACTAATATCCTAGGAGAAATTCCTGTTTTGGACAGGCTGGCCCTGTAAGGCACCAAGGGCCAGGATATTTTTCCAAGGACACATCAGTGTGGGAAAGTGAAAACGACAGGATAGATTTTAGCAGGAAATCTCACCAGAAAGTGAGAGTAAAAGATCTTCCTTGAACTTTTGCCAAAACTTAATAAATACACATATGGATTTAATGACATGATGTTTTTCCCCTGGAGAACCTGTAGCATACGCTTTGACCAACCTCCAGAAAATAGCATGAAGAGACAGCCTGGGAGACAATACCCAGGGTAAGTAAACTCCCCTCAGTCAGTCCATGCAGCTGTTTGAACGCATTGTTGTGACGTGTGACGCGTGTTAATAATTGACTCAGATGACTACATCAACAGCTTCTCTCTAATCCCATCTGGATTTAGTGGAGAATTTAGAAAGGACATCACACAGAAACATGACAAACTGGAAAAGTGAGCAATCAGTTCCCTCGCGCCTCTAAAACACTCGTGTGCGATGAGAAATGAGTGCAAATCCTCTATCAGGATAAATATTTGTCTTGATGAACGTCTGTACTTTTGTATTTCTTTGTTTTCTTGCATTTTACGTCCAAACAATTCACTGGTTCCACATGGACTCCTTCATTAACAGTGAATTAGTTCAGACTGTCTCCCTTACCCACGAGTTGCACACAGCTTTTACTGCATCGCACCAACTGTATGAGCACCAAGCACCGATCCACTGGTGAGCACAGAGAGGACATAAACCATCAAGGAGCCCCCCCATTTTAAATCACTTACACATGCTGATTCTGGGATGAAGAATGAATCTCACTTAAACCACTCACTCCTCTCTCTGATCGAGCCATAAATTACGACCAGAATCATTTGGTTTTACTATAAAGACTATTAACTGCTGAATATACTGGAGCCAGAAAATGTGAACTATCTCACAGTGGTCGACTTTCCGCAGCTTTTTAGTCCCACACTGAAACCATTTTTCAAATCCGACTTTTGCTCACGATCCTGTGAATTATTGATGATGATGAGCCTGATTGAAATTGAATTGAAAATGTTAACTGCCCTCATTGTCTCCTTAAGTCACAGACATATGTGCTGCTGGAGAAGCTTATGTCATGTATTATGCAGATTGGTTATTAACCCTGATGGCCCCAAAGAAATTAGACAACAACCATTCAGGTCTAATTTCATTTGCAATTCAGGCGACGCGCCTCCTCACACCCACTCCACGCTCTTCTTTTGTAAAACTGACCTTCACTGCTTAATCCGCTGCTCAGGGAGGGACGGAGAATACAATACCCTACTTATTTTCACATACTCTACTTATTTATAACGAGACATTACTATTTCTTTTTCAGTAAGAGTGACAGCGAAGTTATGAGAGTTGTTCTGATAGACACAAGTAGTTCCAAGTGTCTAAATGTAAAGAAGCCAAAACACCTGTAGCCCGTAGCAAACACTGGGAACAGCTGATATTTGGTCTGTGCAGTGGCTGATGACTTATAAGGAAAGGTCAAGTTGTGAGCGGTGTTTGTTGTTTCCACTCGCACAACATGAGGAGGTCGCAGTGGGTTTATTGCTGATTCAGCTCACACCTCAGTACGACGGCGCTGACTGTCTCATCTCTGTGTCTTTGAGTGTTTCACTCTCATGGGTCCACACTTCCAACATCCCTCTGTACTTCCTCTCGACTCAGCAAGACGGTATGGCTGAAACTTTACATGCAGCCAGAAACCTCTCCAAAAGTTATTATCCCTCAGAGTTTCATGATGCTCTCCGCTCTTTATTAGACGTAAAAGTCCCCAGTCACCAGAAAACGCTGGCGTCGTGAAGCACACAGGGGTTTGGATTCTCTTAACTGTTTACGGTGGAGTTTTCCTTTCTGGACGTACTTCTTCGCATATTGCTGTCAAAGTGAGAAGGTCACTGTGATGATGTGAGGACATCACGTTCACAAAACCCATCTACAACACTGCTGGTTTCTTTCTCACCTCCACTCAGTGACTCTGCCCCCCAGTTCTAACATCAACGACATGTTTCAGCTCCTCTTCAGTCCGACAAAAGCTTCATCTGAAGCACCACTGAAGCTTTGTGCCTGTTCCTGTTCTGTGTGAGGCTGCTCTACCAATTATGGCATTTTCCATAGGGGCACTTGATATTCCACACATGCAGTACAGGGAGGACACCTCATGAAAGATCCAGAAAATATCCCATCTGTCCTGGCAGGAAGTGATTAAATAAATGGAAACTTAATGGATGGATGAACATCACAGCAGAGACACTGCAGTGATGATTTGTAGTTCTTTAGTGCATATCAGAACGAGAAGAAATGCAAAAATAAACATGAGCTTTGAGTGAGTAAAGCTCATGTTTGCGAAGGATTCGGTAGCTCAGATGTCCTTCAGTGTCTTAGTTTAAACTGCAATCCCACTTAAGAGTCCAGAAGTCTCTTTCTCCGTGGGCTGGTAAAAAATCATTATAAAGGCATTAACAGACATGTTCCATGTTCCCATCACTTCACAGACAGAAGATTAAAAGTGTTCAGAAATATCCTGCTATTGTTTCAGAAATCTCTTAAACCCATTGCTGGCATCCTCATGGAAATGTTCGGTGTGAGGGGTTTAATGTTTCTGTATGCGCATCGCTGAGATACTGTAGTTAACAGGCTTAGGCAGTTACAGTCAAACCAAATGTTGGTTGTTATTGGGAGGTTTTTTATCACGCACCAAATCTTGACTTTGTCTGGCATCCTGTGTGTGTCGAAAGATGACAGTCAGTATGTTCGTCTTACAAGCTGCTGCTGAATCAGAGAAAGACGACGGAAACATTCAGAAGAAGTTGTGATGTTTCCCATGTATTTGTACATGAGGTATTTACGGCCTAACCCTCACCAGGTGTGTGTCTGTAGCCACGGTCCTCTCTGGACGGACTGGTCCGCAGGTAGGAATGATTCTCTTTTCTTTCTCCTCTTTTTCTTACTTGTTGAATAAACATTCAGACCTGCTTCCCTGACAAACACAAACACTGCATTTCCACTTTGGTGGGTGGACGCTCTGCCGTTTGCTAATTATCTGAAGAGCGTCTAATTTAACTAACAACAACGGTTTTTAATGTGTGACTGTGTGTGTTGGTGTAATCATGTACTTGGGAGTAAGTGATGTTTTCAGAAGACGTTTAAAGAGCGATGTGGTGATGTGATGGGAGTGAAGGGTGACTCCGAACCCTCCCAAGTGTTTATGGCCAACTGATTGCAGCCCAACCGGGTGGTGAGGTCATTGGGAAATAACAACCATCGTCCACTTTGATGTCGGCTCTATCCCTCCGAGCCTCATTATTTTATACTCAGACTTTCCTGCTTGTGTTGAATTTCCTCTCCCTTTTTGTGGTTCTTTGTAGAGCACCTTGGAGATTTTAATTTAAGCTGCACTGGGATTTAAAAAAAGACAGCTGTGACTCATCGCAGCTTTTTTTATTGTTTCTGTACACAAACATCTCTCTACATTTCTTTAAAGGGCTTGTGTTGGGGAGACAAGAAATACAAGTTTTGGAGTGGAAGGGAAAACTTTCCATTGTAAATATCGAGTCCAGTTTCAGCAACCAAGGATCAGAATGCCTGGGCTCCCGCCTTTGGCCACAGGAGAGTGGCAACACGTTGCTCAGTCGGCCTGGCCAAGCCACCAGACACTCGCTGGCAATCTACATTCCTACTCTCACCTGTGGCTCTCACCTATGGCTCTGGGTATTGACAGAAAGAGCGTCCCTGCTTTGGCTGCTGTCCCCGCAATCAAAGCCTGAATAAGTGGTTAATAATGGATGGATGGATGTCGAGAGAGTGAAGAACGTGGAGATACCAATCAATGAGAGTAGGTGGTGGGGAATAATGATATTCTATCCTAAAAAAACTTGCTAGGAAGCTGATTTACAGAAACCTTTGGTGAATAAAACGACACAGGTTTGTTTAATATACACATGGTATTTATAAATGTACCATTACCAGTGTAAAATAATCATATGTCGAAATTCTCTGCAATCCCAACGATAACGGTGAAAAGTTCAATCGAACCTGTGAAGATATTTGCAGACATCAAATGGGGACCCTGTGATTAGATTATAAGACAAGGCAGACAAATAAAATACCCCCCAACACCCCACCCCTCCTTTATGGCACTGCTGAAATAGCATTTTATGTCTTAGTGAAAGACGAGTACAGAAAAAGGAAGAAGTGCTTTTATTGGAAGCGCATTGGTGGTTTGGCACTTTATGGTCATTCTGGGTCTTTGAACTGAGCTCTGTGACTATCAGTCGACAAATATTGACTATTTTTATCAGTAATCCATCGAATGCTCTGTGTCTCGCTTCCATTGTTTCCATGTGGGCCAGAGAAAATTTAATTTACAGCCTGACAATATGTTTAGAAATCACTGTAATCTAACAACTTATAATTGATATTGTGAAAAAATAGGGGGCCTCCACAAAGTCCTTTCCTGACTTTATCCTGACTTGCTGTAACATCATGCAAACAAGTCAACACTAACTTCAAAAGATCAAGACAGGTTTGACATGCCTCCCTGGCATGCAAACCTTCGGGGAACAATGGGGAACATCTGGCTCTCTGCTGATCTAAGAGCTGCAGTAATTGGTTTAGATGTTGGCTCAACGACCTGATGTTGTAATCATCCTGGATGAAAGTGTGAAAGCGACGAGCGGTTCAGCTGAATGCGCCAGCGCTGGTGACAAAGCAGAGTTTTAGCTGCAAGCTAAATCGGTAACCATTGCTCAGTTTTATTGATTTACTCAGCAGCACCAAACAATGGTTTCCTGCAGTCACTTAACCTTTAGCATCACCTCAGTGTGATGACCTTTGAACACTATGGTGGATGTAGCTGGTTTGACTCACAACGCCGTGACTTTGCAGCGTCAACATGAGTCAACTCGTCAACAGAGCCACAGTTTTATTCCACTCGTCTCCCTTTTGTCAACACGCTGCCTACTCATTCTGTCTGCATGCTTTTAACAGCGTGTGCTACAGATGCCAGCCGATGTGCAGGGCTCACTGATCAGCCACAACATTAAATCCACCTGGTGCTTTTGCTGGGGTGGGCATCGGGCGAGCATAATGCTGGCTGCGGGTGTCAGAACATGCAGTGGATTGCACTCTTTGATGCCAGAGACTGTCAAGATGCTGAGATTTAGTGTCTAATGCAGCAGGTCTGTGCACGGAGCAGCTCGTTCTGCAGCCTTGAACATCTGTGTCAACTTGAGTATTATAGAGTTAACTGTGAGGACTGTATTTTATACCCGTGCATGTGCCTTTGTATATAAACACATTTCTCTGCTCTCTGGATTCAGTTATGTCTGCTCCATACTGCACATTAGTCTCACTGATTTCCAGATGCAGAGGGATGTTTTTAATATTCTGTCCAGATAAGGCAACAAATCCCTGTTTAAAACCAGTGTACAACACCAGTAGCTGTGCGATTAGATTTTTATCCTACTTGTAAATCTTTTCCTGTTCCTGTTCCTTCCTGCATCTCTCAGCGATGCATTCAGGGGCCACTTTATTGTTTTCCACCACTACATGTAAATGGGAGCAAACTAGTTATTGATTGTATGATGAACTGCTCGTCTGCAGCACTTTGTCCTTTTTTAATATTTTCCCCTGCTTATAATCATGTTTTCATGAAGTCTCTGAAGTCTGTGTTTTAGGATTGCAGGTTTTATTTTGTTACCCAGGAAAATGAAAGTGCTTTATACAATGTGTGAAGTCCCCTCTGCTGTGTGTGCAGCTGTTGAAAGAGTTGGCATAGAAGCACAAAGCTGTTTGTGCTGCTGTTATTCAAAGTGATGTGATCGACCAATAAAGTGTAATTGACGCTGTCGTTATTGTTGTAATCCTCGTTAGCCTCATCGTGTCTTTAGTCAGGGTTCGTTTATTTCTCTGTTCCCTCCATCTGACGGTGAAACTGTGCTGTGAAAGTGTTTGTTGGAGGGAGTCTGTACTGGAAACTACCAAGAAATTTGTAAATACTCGTCCAATTGTCTGCAGGTTTTGCAGCTGGTTACGGTCGTAATAAACTGTTTGCAGGCTACAGTGTTGAGCAGCCGTTAGCTTAGAGGTCCCCAGGCTTTGAGGAGGAACTTCAAGAGGATGTGTTCTTTGAGAAGTGCCAGTTCAGTAATTTAGTATTGCAAACACTAGACCACCTCTTCCCATGTTTCTGTACTTTACTGGGTTGTGTTTACTTAGTTATAAGTGTTTTTAAAGCCCTTAAAACCAAATAATTAATTTTCACTGTTAAAAATAAAAGAAACACAGTCCAGCCACACGGCGCCAGGTGTTGTCCTGCACCAGGAGGAGCCCGGGACCCACTGCACCAGCATGGAGGTCTGTGTGGTCCTTCAAGGCTACCCTCCCTGGACCATCACTGACCCACCAACCGGGTTACACTCCACCAGGCTACAGGCAGTAACTGGACTACCTGTCTGCTATTTCCTCGGTGACTGATGTGTTGAGCAGTCCTCTGTGTGTCAGGTTGTGAAGACCGGTTATTTGTCCAGTGACAGCTGAACACAGACAGCTCTGAGCCAGGGTCAGAGGTTAGCTGCAGTCCATTCAGTAACAGTCTGAGAACCCCAGAGTCTGTGAAGCACACGAACACATACACACACTGATCCACTTGTGAAGCCTCAGTGTTATTTTACAATAAACAGAACGTTTGTCTTAAAAACCTAAAAGATAATCCACCAGGTCTGTTTAATACTGTACTAAATGTCAGTTCACACAGTACAGTGATATAATATAGTTTTGAGGTACATCTACTGAAACTAAGCCCAGTGATATCTGCTAATATCAAGTACTTATACTGCGCTGCTAAAATCTCAGCGTAACACTTTAACAGCTCAGAAAACTGGTGCAATATCTTTTCTGAGTATGATGTTCCTTGTGTTTACTTTGTCTTTGATGAGCGTTCTCCGCCTCCATCTCTCTCCCACATACATACAGCATGACTTTCAGTCATATTACAGGATGCGGTACAGTCATTTATTGACCCGCAGGCCACTCTTGAATCTGGAGTTAGACTGTATCTGTGGATTGATCAGTCTCTCTTGCTCTCTGTCTCACACACACAACCACACAGACTCATGTAATCTTTAATAATCAACAAAACGTATCATATATCAGATATGGCCAGCTGTGGCAGCAGCAGGATGTTTGCTCTGAGCTCAGCAGCTTTCATTCACTGGTTTTAATACAGCCTAATCTTTCCCCTTCATCTGACAGCAAACCACTAACTTTTGCTGTCAGCTGCAAATGCATTTTGTAATGAAAAGATTTTTACTCTCTTTGCTCTGTTTCAAATAAAACCGATTCTTCACTGCTGTGCTTTTGTTGTGTTTTGTTTTATAGTTTTGAATAACAATGTTTGACAAAGGTTTAAAGTTATTGGTTTTTATGACCTTTAAGTCTGCTGATCCCGACCAAACTGTTTTCTGTCTGCTGCCAATAAACAAGGAGTAGAAATGAGCGAGTAAAGCCTCACAGCAACACAGGCAGGACAGAGACACTGTACAGGACGTGCAGCTTCTATGTCATCTTAATGTAGGGAGGTGTAAATGGAAACCACCACAGACCCCTTCTGTTTCTGGCCCGGGAATTCTGCAGCTAAAACGCAAGTCATCCACATTGTTCTGTTTCCCTGTTGCGGTTCATTCACTTAAACTCCTGCAGTTGTTGAACACTACAGAGACTTTTAGCTGAATAGAGATGCACATCTATATATTTGGGGAGTGCTTGGATCAGAGAGCTGCATATGTGCATGCGGTATTTATTTTAACGCTGAGAAGAATGCCGCTGGTTGACTCGCTGGAAGAACCTTCTTTAAAACACCAACGCGTTTCGGCTACTAGAAACCACTGATGGAAGAGTTTCCCGTACTGAAACACGTCGCTGTGACAAAGACAGATTCTTCCAGGAAGTCAACTTTGATTCTGATTGTTTTTTTTCCACTTGAGTATCATGTTGACTGGTGAAGTGACGACAGAAAATATAGAGCAGGCCATATTAATGTCACTGTAGATGCCACAACAACAGATGCATTAATGAAACATCACCAACTTCAGCTCCACTGCCGTCTTTCAGAACTTTACTTTGGTCCTTGTGTCGAGATGAAGTGTGTCCTCTGTGATGCACCATACACGAGACAACGCGCTCACACACACGTATAGCATATCATATGACAACAGACAAATGATCTGTGTTTTTTTGTGGCAATCCTGAGGAGTAGTTGCTAGGCAACCTGGGGAGTTTCTTAAAGCACTTGTATCTCCTCTGCAGAGGAAGGAGGTGATGGGGGAGGATGGGGAGCGGAGCACAGAAACACTGAATTGGATGTTGTACGGTGATTATGTAACACGGTCTTCAAGTGTAGGATTGTCTCTATAAATATTCTTGATCCCTGCTTCCACGCCAGAGCCAGATCCTGCTGGCTTCCACGTTCAGGCTGCAGGTGTAGAAGGAATATGAGCTGTTCTGCTTCCTGCTTGCGAGGAACAGCAGATTTACTCAACTGCATCAATGCGTTACTCTGCCAAGAATACTGAGAACCAAATGGAAAGTCGGGATTAAACAGGGATAGACTGACAAGCTCCGATCAGGTCTCAGATATCTGCTGTTATCAACTAAAAGATCATTTACGAAAGTGTGCGTTATCAGAAAAATATGTGTAGTCATCCTCGTATTCAACTGATATCCATCAAAACCTTGGATTGCCAGCGTAGTCGGACAAAACAAAACAAACTGGCTTTTTGTAAATGCGCATTAAGCCCCATTCAGACAGATTACCATCGCCACTGAAAAGAAATCAGCAATTTCCTCATCAGCAATGTAACTCATTGTTCCAGACCATGAGTTAATGAGTGAAATTACAGGATCAGGCCGGTAAGAAGCGTAGACATTCAGAAGGACAAAGAGGAGGATGAAAGGCCCCCCACGGGGCTTTTGTACTGTGTGTGGTGAATTTTGGTCAAAAATCATTCTCCGTCTCCTTCTCCCAAACCACCACCAGAAACAGCACTCCAGAGCACAGAGAGATGGTGCTGTTACTGAGCTCACAGTTAGCGGCGCTGTGAGGGCAAAGTGATGATGCACGATGTAATGATGCTCCGCAGCATGTGGAAAAGGAAACCGGATCGTAGACACTGAGCTCATGTTGGAGGACAAAGTGGCATCACCTGAACACACAGTCAGGGCAGAGCGCAAACAGTCTGCTACTGACTGAGCGTACTCTGAATGACAGCATATAAAAAGAGGATAATAAAGCAGCTCAGCTGATGAGTTTTGAAGAAACCTCCATCTCCTCATGACTTCTCTCTTCATATTTTTTATCCATTTCCATTTGTCAAATTAGCAAATCATTCTGAACTTAGTTCATTTTTACATTTCCCACTGAGCTGATTAAAGTAGAGGTTTTAAGTAGAGATTTAAGTACAGGGACAAGCAGCTCCTTCCGTGGATAAAAGAAATCCACTTTACTTGCCCTCAGACAGGATTTAAATTATAGGGAGACCGGTCCGTAATTTCAGCTGGAACTATCGCTGAGCAGGGGGTGAGAATACCAAGACGCACACACACACACACATACACACACTCTGGACAGACCCCGGCAGGTATAATAAAATCACACCACAATCCTTCCTAGAGCTCGTTTAACAGGGCTGCTGGTTTTCACCTGTTGCATTTCTGCTCCAAACATTTCAGTTTTAAATCCTCGTCGTTGCTACTTCATGTATTTCTTGACTTAATATTGTTGTACATCTCTTACATAAGACTTTGAATACTTGTATTTGTACTTGTACTGTGAGTATTACTCTAACTGTGTTATTGAAGTAAATTATATATACTGTATCTGTATAACTGTCCCTGTTTGGCTTTATATTTTAAACACCTGTTGATCATGAGCAGCATCATGTTTCCCACACTGACCTCTGCTGACTTTAATCTTACGGCAAATTGTGTGTGTTGATGTTCAGCTGGAGGTCTGCAGTCTCACTGTGTTATACAACTCTATGCTGTTGCATAATGTTTTTAAAGCAGCTCCACTCTGACAACGCTGAATGGTTCAGGACCCCCCACACACCCCCAGCCCTCACCATGCTGGGTTCACTTGCTCACGCTCAGTGTCTGGAGGTTTGACAGTGGCTGACACCTGCTGGAGGAGGCGAACATCACACCACTGGGTCAGAGTTGTTCGTGTCCATCACAGCTGAATACCTGCATTCTGCTTTGTAACAATCAGCAACATGTTTGGGATAAGCATCAGATCCTAAGCATCGTCCTGGCCCAGATACCTGAGCTTAAGTCCTCCACAGAGATCTGCTTACTTTTTCACTTTCCTTAGTTTCTGTTACAGCAGGGTTCTGATTTTATGACTTGTTATTAACTATACATTTACATCACATCCTTCTATTAATACATTAATTAAGCAGGCGACACGGTTGTTTTCCTCTGCTCATCTTATTGAAGCTTTTCACTCGTGAACACCTGTGATCAGTCAGACTGATCAGTAACTCTAAAACAAGCAGACATGACAGAAAGCGCAGAGTGACTGAAAAATGTTTAATAGTAAAAATGCTTTTTCAAATCCACTTAAACTTCACAGGTGCACCATCGTGTTCTGAATGGGAACCAGGCACCCCCACCACCACCACCACCACAACACCACCTACAGGCTGAGGAGTCACAGTCTCCTGGCCCTCACTGATGACCATCTGCTCAGTGCAGGAACATCTGGCTCTACGGACTCTTCCTCACGCCCAGGTCAAACCTCGCCTGTTGGAGCTCGGGACACTCCTGCCGTCTGCACGTCTCATTCTGTCGCCAAGGAGGCCATGGTCAGTGTCCGGGATAATCCATCCGAGTCGCCCTGGGTGAAATCAGTGAAGAAGTCTGGTTATGTTCGTCCACACATCAACGTTAAGGAACAACAAGTTCATTTTCTTTGCCTCGTGACTAAGGTGAATATGCTTTATTGTTTTTTAGAGGAGACCTACTCCACTAATTGTTGTTATTCATTTGTACTTGTATTAGTTGAATTACAGCTGTTCCCCTAATCGTTTAAAGAAGAGAGGAAGAGGTGAACACAGATGGGACAGCTCTCTTCCCATGTAAAGTTTAGCAGCTCTCTGTGACTCATGAAATGACTGGGCACCTCAGGGATCACTCCTTGACCTTCTTCTCGCTGTTCTGGAGCTTCTCCACTATTTTGCGCTCGTGTCCCGCCGGGTTGTGTCTGTTCGTGTTGTCGCTGGCCTCCTTCTTCGTCCTGCCTTTACGAGCGGAGCCTTCTGGAACAGCGACACAAGGCTTTTCATCAACACACAGACACAAACCTTTTCACTCGGTTGCAGGATAGGACTCGTTTCCTCACCTGTGTATTTATCGGTTAAGTTGTAATATTCATATTCGTCGTAGTGCTCGTCTTCAAAGGTGGTCGGCTTCATGTTCTTCACGTCGACGTGACTCATGTTTGTCGATAAAAACAGTAACACTCAGAAACTTGTTGTTTTCTTTCTGTGTTTTTGTCCTGTGGCTTTTATAACGGGACATCCAGCTCCTCCCCCTCCTCACATGCAGACACGCCCCCTGCTACCTTCCACGTTCGGGACATCCAGCTCCTCCCCCTCCTCACATGCAGACACGCCCCCTGCTACCTTCCACGTTGCATCAGATTTAAAAAGTCAGGAAGTGTAACGAATACTACAGTACACTCTAAAATACTGCAATAACTAGAGTCAGGTTTGTTCTCCTGATGTGCTGACACCCTCATGCAGACAGAATCATAAAGAAGCTTCGTGATACAAGAGAATTTCTAATGAGAACAACTGCTTGGTTTAATAAAACATGATTGACATGTGTGATCAACACATCCCTCGTCGTAACTCTTCAAAAACTTTGACCTAATGTGGAACCTAAACTGGATTTCACCTTCATATGAGATGTGAAGACATTTGTCTAAGAGCGGTCAGCTGTAAAACGTTTGAGTGTCTAACTGTTGTGATTTTATAAACCATCTATAAATATATTTAAAAAGACATTTTGGTGTCGGTAATAAGTTTGGACCAGTCCTTCTTCAGTGGTGTGGTTTCAGCCGTGTAAATAAACACCTGTAGTTATGTCTTTGTCGCCGTCGTTGTTGTGTCTTATTTCTGTGCTGACCTGCCAAACTCTTGTTCCGTGAAGCCCGACCTTCATATTCAGCAGATTAGAGCAGCTCTTTATCAGCAGCTGCAGAGTTCACACAGCCCCGACCTGATTCAGTGTGCCCGTCCACATGACTTCAGCCTGCAAAAAAAAGGGTGTTTGTGTGCGCTGGTGTGTGTTGTTGTCTCAGTGTCCCAGCCGCCTAATCGCTGTCAAACACCTCGTGATAAAGATAAAGAGTCAAAGTGCAGAGAGATAGTTTCAAAGAAAGAAGGTCAAATATTTCCCTGGTAATACACACACCAAACCACATGTCTCAAATCAACTATCATACATGTTTATCAGAACATGTAACATGAAAACCACAGTTTTCACCAGAGGTTTTCTATGTGAGGAAACGTTGCTTGGTTCTAACACAAACACAAACATTGATTCAGGAAAAAATGACATCACGCTCTGAACTTAAACTCCACTCGTCCTCACATCATCTCACTGAAATTACAGGCCTCCATCATCCGCCATCGTCTGCTGGGCAAACATACTTCAGAGGTTCCAGTGACCAGAGTCTGGTTTGTGGCTGCACCGCTGAGCAGAGCTGGAAGATCGAATTCATATTCAATATAAACAGAGTGAAGACAAGCAGATAAAACGCTGTGTTTAAAAATGTTTAAGTACAAACACCAACAGATATTTCTTCAACACAGTCAAAGAATAATAGAACAATACAATATAATAATCCAAATGTCAGATAAGAAATAGACTCTCAAGTTGTACTAGTACAAAATGGAAAACACTGCATTAGACCCACAAGCAAAGGTCAGCAGTGTTATTTGTTTTGGCTTCTTGTGGGTAAAGTATAAATATACCTAGTCTCCTTTGTCTGTTACATGATTCTATATGATGTTTTGACATGTTTTCCTTTTTTTGTCCAGTAGTTCCTAAGCATCGTAAGACAAATCTGCAGAAATGTGTGGAGAGTTTTAGACGTCTCACATCAGAGGAATCTAAAACGAGGCCTCAGACAGCAGAAAGTAACAGATGACTATTGAATGTAGGGGGATGAATAGTAATAGTTCATTATAACCATGTGGATCAAGCTAAACACAAAAAAGCTTAAAGAATGTTTATATTTGGTAAAAATATTTTGTCTTAGGCTCATGACTTTCATTTCAATTCAATTCAATACAATTTTATTAACTGTCATCTCAAGGAATATATATATATATATATATATATATATATATATATATATATACATACAACAAGCTCTAAGGCAACAGTGGACGTTTAACAGAAGAAACCTCCAGCAGAACCAGGCTGTCAGGTTCATCCACCTAAAACACTTATTAAATGCACAAAGAAGAGAGACAGACAAGTGAGTTTCTTTTTCTTGTCCAAGGAGAATATGAGCGGAGATCACTCTGGTAAGCAGTCTCCACACACACTCTGAGGTCTGCTCATCTCCTGTACCTTTTTATTGCAAAACATAGATAGATAGGCATAGATTGGTTACAAAAAAAGCTGAGTCACATTTCTGCTCATTAAAATATAGGGAGCTGTGTGGGGGAGAGAACAGGATATTCTCTCAAACGAAGTTTGCTGAAGAAGCTGCGTGGCCTTGAACTGTTTTTCACTTCTGCTGCTGTGCTAGAGAAAAGAACAGCAGGTAACATAGATCATGACAACAACCAGGAGCAGGTTGGTAAAACCTGTAACTACAGCTACAAGGTCAAGGACACCTGAGGAAAGATACAGAGAGAGAGAGAGAGAGAGAGAGAGAGAAAGAGAGAGAGAGGGAGGATGAAGCACAACTAGAGGAGAGAGAAGTTAATAACATGTAGCGATGGAATAAGACTTTGACTCATAAAGTATCAAGTCAAGTGTCAGCACTGCCTGCAGAGAGCAAACAAGCAGCATGTGTTTTTGGATCCGCAGCAGAAACCAGCAGCTGAGCTTTTCCTCTTCCTCCCGCAGAGACTCCTCCTCACGCCTGGAAAATTCAGTGAAAACCTCCTCGTGTGCGCGACGTGGCTCTTTGCAGGCGGAAAGAAAAATCAGGCTGTGGGCATGTTTCACTGAGTCACAGCCTGTCATAAACACTACCTTCAGTCCCAAAGGAGATAATGAGAAGCAGAGGAGCAGGAATTTTACAACACCCCCTCTCTATCTCTGCTAGGTTATGAAAATCCTGCAGCTTTTGTTATTCTGATGTCAGGATATGTCCTACGCTCTGCTGCCATGTCCTCGGCTGATACTTGGTGTTTTTGTCTCTGCCTCGCCTGTTTGGCCAAAAGACTCGGCATAGTAAACATTTGCAGAAATATGAGCCAAGCTGTCGGCGCCGTTAAAGTCTGTCCTCACATCTGTGTGTTAAGGGACTCGACATGTGCACACAAGCGTGCAACACACCCAGTGTACACACACCGCACTGTAAACCAGGTTACAGATGAGATACCGTATCGGCCGCTTGGCTTTATGGCCTGAATTTCACTGACTGAGATGGTGACTCTCTGCTGCTGCAGATCCATGTAAACACGCTTGATCTGTACCTGCTTCTAGTCAAGCTATGATACCTGCTGAAATATAAACTCTGAATGTGAACCTCCCAACTACTTTCAGGTCTGGTGAGACCTGTGATATGCAGAGCAGACACAGGCCTCTGTTTCAGGCCTGACCGTCATAACGCAGCAGATGTAAATCATTCATTCACAGGATGTTTATCTGACGACTGGTCTCAAAGTGTGATCATAGAACAGTTTGTACGTGACATCTGGAACACACCTATGCCATCCAGAACCAAAAACAAAGTGTGTGAACAACACTTCTAAGACGCTTGATGATTTTATTCCAAAAGAATGTAAACTTTAAATGTCAGTTATGTTTCAAAACATATTTTAACACGAAGAGGTGATGTCGAATGCTACTGTGACCCACACTCCTTGAAAAAAATCAGAACTTTTAAAGGTTTTTAAATGAGGCTCATCCTTAAAGCCAAACAGATGTCAAAGGTTTGAGCAGCATCATTTCTTGCGCTATGCCAACTATGCAGATGCATAGGGGCCCGCGACCACTAGGGGGCCACCAAGCTAAAAAAAAACACAAATATTTTAGTATACGATAAGATAAGATAAGACATTATTATTATTATCCCACAGAGGGGAAATTTGTGCGTTATAAAAATGAGACAAGACACTAGCTATTAAATGCAGTACAAAACAATACAAACAGTATATATACAGTATATCAGGTGCATTGTATAAAGTGACTTAAATGTAATACAAATATCTCTCAGATTATTTGCTCTGTAATGTTGAACAAAACTTCTATAAACTATTGGAAACTGTCTCTGGTATTATTATTATTATTATTGTTGTGATATACAGCTGTATCAGAGTTTTAACTATGTTTGCACATGACTAGACATGTTCAATAAAACACATTCTGTCAATGAAAACTCAACCAGTAAAGAAATGCTCTAGCATTGGAAAGTCCTAGTTTTTTTGTTGTAACTTTTTTTATTTAATTATTCCTGAGTGGTTTCATTGACATTTTAAAGCAAGAATTGTCACAATTATCATACATTTGTTTTTTTCTGTTTTTTTGCACTGAGAAGTCCACAGGAATCATCAAATCACATAATTTGGTTTATTGTGTAACTAACAACATATCTGATACGAATTTTTGCTCATAATTGTGCCTTGTATCTGACAAATCTTTGATTTCCAGGTGCCATTCTATTTTATAAGCTAAATGTCTGCACCTGTATGGTCCCCACAAGGTAAACATCAATGTTCACACAGTGCATAATGTAAGAGAGTTATGCAGTCAGACTTTTCACAATCTGGCAGAAGTTATTCTTTTTAATGTCTTCTAACTAATCTAGAAAGGATTTCTATTAGCAATGTATTTAACGAGAACATGTAAACCTGTGTGAAGCCTGCAGGTTCACGCTCCTCCACCTGGTGGCGGTGTTCACTTTAAGGTCCGTTTGCAGAGTTCTCAATAACAACAAAGAAGAAGTGAAGCATCGTCGTTAGCAAGTCCACAATAAATAAAATCTAACACGGTAAGAAACCTCGCAGTCTGTATAAGGCACACTTCAATTGATTAATGTGCAGAATTACATATGACATATGTCTTTCTGTTTGAGTTGTGGGTACCCAAATATCACGGTTAAATTATTAACTCAGCTAAAATTAGCTAAACAAGCCAGTTGCTAATTCAGTCAACTAGTGCCCTCATTAACATTAACATTAGCCATTTAGCCGTATTATCTTCCATCTTAAAGACAATGTCAATCTTTTAGAAAACCTAACTTAACCAAGTTTATATTTTTTCTTACGTTAAATTTCTGAGTTTCATGGAAGTCTTTTTCAGAGATGTTTACTCCGTACTCCATTCACAAATCTTTAAATTCAGAGGTGCCTTGTTGTAAATGCAACAAAACAATGTGTAGAGCGTGAATCTAGACCAACTAAAACTACTGTCTAATTCGGGTCTCCTAAAAACGCGAAATCTCAATGCACTGACAAAATTGTTACTGTTTTTATTTCTCCACCGAGCTGGCTGGGTGATGTTTTCAGCAAAAATCGACACATTTCATCCTAGAAAAGCTGTTACAGGATCTGAATGTTTGAATCCTTTAGGTACGGAGATGTCAGCTGATACCAAGATCGCCGAGCTGCTCACGGAGCTCCATCAGCTGATCAAACAGACACAGGTAAGTTAGAGACATACTGTGTAATAACTGTACACAGTGTGAATGCGAGAGTCTGATAAAGTTCACCTAATCTCTGTGCTGTTTTCAGGAGGAGAGGTCACGGAGTGAACACAATCTGCTCAACATTCAGAAAACACATGAGAGGATGCAGACAGAAAACAAAAGTTAGTTGCCACGTTACACACGGTCGTTTACATTATCAAACACTGTGAATTTCTCGGTGCGCTTTTCACACAGATACTAGATGCTTCCCATTCTGTTCACATGTTTTGTGTTGTTGCTCTGTCTTCTCCAGCTTCTCCATACTACCGGACCAAGTTGAGGGGATTGTACACAACAGCCAAAGCAGATGCGGAGGCAGAGTGCAGGTCATTATTTTGTAAACCTCTTTAAACCACCGCTGGCATTAGAAAACAATCACGTTCACTTTTTTAACTTCCTGCAGCATCCTACGTCACGCTCTTGACAAAATTGCAGAAATCAAGTCCTTGTTGGAGGAGAGGCGAATAGGTGGGTGTGAACTAAACACAGACTGTTGAACATTTGCTCACTAAGATCTGCAACAGCGTGTGATGTTGAATTCAAATATGTTGTGTCTTTGCAGCTGCTAAGATGGCAGGTGTTTACAGCGACAGCGACCCTCCCAGGAAGACGATGAGGCGCGGCGTCCTGATGACACTGCTCCAACAGTCAGCCATGACGCTTCCTCTGTGGATCGGGAAGCCAGGGGAGAGGTAGCTGCTGCTTCTCCACTCCCACAGGAGGGGAGGAGGTTTCTTCACAGCTTGTAGACATACAGTTACCGGCTTATTTGGTTAACTTATTTGATTCCCTTGAGGCTTTTTGTTAGTTTAGATTCAGGAAAACATATAAAATACTGTTCAAACTTCTCTGTCTTAGCCCTCCACCTCTGTGTGGAGCGACTCCTGCCAGCAGCGACTACGTGGCCAAGCAGGGCGACAAGGTGGCAGCGAGGGTAAAAGCCGTAGACGGAGACGAGCAGTGGATCCTGGCTGAAGTGGTCAGCTACAGCCACTCCACCAACAAGTGAGAGCGTCACACATTTCACACCCGATAAATACTGTGTAAAACATTCCAGGTCAGGATGGGAAACTGCAGCTGAACAGTATGAGGAATGTGTGTTGTATGTTCATGCTCTCACACACCTCTCCTTTCAGATATGAAGTGGATGACATCGATGAAGAGGGCAAAGAGTGAGTTCTCTTCAGTAGGATCATATTAACCCTCCAGCACTCAGTCATCTCCGTTCTATGCCTCAGTATTAATCCTCCCACTTTTGTCTGTCGTCTTTCCATTTTATTTCCCTCTTCTCTTTCTTTCATCGGCCCTCCCATTAAAAAACATTACAAACTTGTTTTTTAATGGACGTGTCTTCCACACTGAGAATAAATCTGCCTAAACATTTTATCTGCGGCTGAAAATTGTGTGTTTGTGTGATCAGGAGACACACTCTCAGCAGACGGCGGATCATCCCTCTGCCTCAGTGGAAGGCCAACCCAGAGACAGACCCCGAGGCCCTGTTCAGTAAGGACCAGCTGGTGCTGGCCCTCTACCCCCAAACCACCTGCTTCTACCGGGCCCTCATCCACACGCCACCACACAGGGTGAGTCTTAGATGTAACAAGCTCCTGTGGGGTCACATATCTCTGAGCAGCTGAGTCAGGCAGCATCACAGAGGTCAGCTTCAAACCGAACTGTGTGCAAGAAGAAAGGATGGCAAGGAAGCAAACTGTGGAGAGGTTGGACACAAATCCAGTGCAAAACAAAGTTTAGAGCCAACAAAGTCCCACTTCTTAGTATGAATAAATCCTACTGTAGAACTGAGATGGATGCTGTGCTGTTTTACTACATAGTTTGTAGGTATAAAGCCTGCACGTACAAACTCCACGTTTGTGTACGAATCATTTCATGCCTGAAACATCCAATGAAAAGCTGTTTCTCAGTTGCAGTGATTCTCATGATGTAGGTGATGTCCAATCTGACGTGCACATGACACGATGTGTGTGTGTGTTTGCAGCCCCAGGACGACTACTCGGTGCTGTTTGAGGACACGTCGTATGCTGACGGTTACTCCCCACCTCTCAATGTGGCTCAG
Organism: Microctenopoma stevenorrisi; assembly: GCA_032270685.1. NCBI lineage: Eukaryota > Metazoa > Chordata > Actinopteri > Anabantiformes > Anabantidae > Microctenopoma > Microctenopoma stevenorrisi. The sequence goes on from JAUMTR010000026.1 coordinate 3,376,899, forward strand.
CGATATGTGGTCGCCTGCAAAGAGAACAAGAAGAAGTGATGAACAACCGGATATAAAGATCAGATTCACACCAAAAGACAGTGACGAAGCATCTGTGGCAGCATTTTGTTGGCACTGGTTCATTTATGTTCCAAAATGTTCCACATCTGACATTATGTCGCTAGTGATATGTGAGGTTTATGTCTCCATACATTTGTAGCAGGTTCTGTCCAGGAGTTTTATACCGGTTGGTTATAGGATCAGAGCTGAAGTGAACAGCTTTTCTGTCCGAATCAACATTAGGACACACTGGAGTGAAATAAACTACAAATACTTGAAGAGCTTCTGGATGAACAAATCACCGCTGTGTATCGAATCCATACTCCGCCCACAACTAAGACTTTGTCTTTGTTTTCTTTATTATTCAATTAGTTGTTTAGTCTACAAAATGCTTCCTTTGTGAATTGCCGTTTTCTCACCATCTTTGCAGCAACACAGTACTTTCTGCAGTACAGTACTGTTCAGCTGGCGCTCACGAGGGTACAGTGTGTTCCAGCGCTGCTTTTATGCAGACAGAGGGGGTTGTAAGGAATCCAGAAAAGTTGGAACACCTGTGGGAATTAGTAGCTCCATCAACCTCCATGCTGCAGAACAGCATTTTATGTTCCAGATTTTAACAATTGACTTGCAACAAATAAGTTAAAAAATTAGGCATTGTGCTTATACCTACAAAATAAAATACATTCGTTGAAGATATAAATGAAACACTGTAGAAACTGGATGCAGGAAGTAGCTGATGACTTGTTTATGAACCTGAGGGGAAGCAGTCCTGCCAGGCTACATGTTGAGGTGTCCTTGGAAAAGATACTGAACTGACGTACTGCGCTGACGTACTGTCTAGCAGCTGTACAGCAACGTCATTATTATAATGAGTATTATATAATACAAATTAAATATGTTTCTTCATCGTAAGGAAGTTTTTACATTGATTTCTTACTATTGGGTGCCTCTCATCCGGTGACAGCTGGGATAAGCACCAGAACACCTGGAACAACCTGTCTACACCTGAAGATGAGGAAAGTGTGCATATATCATATATTCAGGAATGAATGGATATTTTGGATGCATTCAGCTTAGCGCTGAGGCACAGAAGGAGGTTTACTTTGTTTCTTCAAAGTTTTAGAAGAAAAGGAACCAGCGTTTTTCCGTCACTATGATGCACTGGCCTCGTTTCAGCAGTTTAATCTTTGTGTCTTAATTTACCAGGACTTACATAGGGGCCAGTCAAGAGTACAGGGCAAGTATATGTTGTTATAGCCTGTTCTTAAAAATGCTTGATATTAGGAGAAACTCATCACAAATACACACAGTCATCTGTTGATCACTAATTTATATGAAGCTCACAAGCTTCTCATAGTACCCGAGAGAAACACTCCCAAATGAGCAATAATATCCCACCGCCCGTGAAGGCAGCACTGACGCGCGGAAAGCAGTAACCATGGCTGAAGAGGTGAGTGAGACGGGTCCGCTGTTTTTATTGTTCAAGAAACATTTGTGCTGCAAAGGGTTGCAAAAACAAAAAGCGTACCGGCGACGTTATCAAACTAAGTCTGGTGGAAAGTGACACAATAACCGATATACCAGAAAAACAGCTCAAACCACATCCCGCGAAGTAAAACTGGGACTAGCTAGATTTGTAGCCGCGGCTCGTGCTATGTTCGCTTCTGTTTTCAAAATAAAAGTTTCCACTTTAACGAACATTCTCTGATGGTTCCTTTAGTTTCTCTTTTACACTGTAGGTAAAGCTGTCGTTTTAACCACGTTAGCTATAATGTTGATATGTTATCTACCTAGATAGCGGGTCACGGAAGGTACCAAAACAAAAAGTGAGTCAACCAAACAAAAGAGTAGTTTTTACTAAGAAGAGCGACAACCACTACAGTCTTTACTAGTTAGCATAGCACAAGCTAGCCGATGACACAAGACCGTTTTAAAACACAAGTAAGTAATCAAATAACGCTATAAGGTTTAGTTCATTCTGGTTTCTGGGATTGAACGTATCCAAATGTGAATTTCTGCCTTTTAATTCGTCTCTAGATTATATGGCATGTGACATGGCAGCTGTTATCTACAATTTATTCCCCTCAGACATATCGTTTTAACCAAATAACACGAACACAACACATGTATCCTGTTTGTTCCTCAGGAGCCCAAGGCTGAGGTGCAGGCTGTGCATCCACCCCCCAAACGCAGGCGCATCCTCGACCCCTCAGCAATCGTCCCGGTCCCGGTCTACTCCAACAAGGTGAAGCCCTGCTCACTGGCGAGCTACAGGTTTGTAAAAACAATTTTAATATGTTGTGTTTTCAGGTAAACAGCAGTCTGCAGCTGAAGCCTTTGGCAGCCGTGTTCACTGAAAAGGAGAAGGCAGGTAAAACAGGTAAACATGTAACATGGATAAAATCAAGAGTAAAAATCAGCAGCAGGTGATTTTTCCTGCTGTGAATCTGACTGTTTCTGCCTGTGATCAGACGATGACGCAGATGACAGTTTGTGGTCAGAGTTCTCATCTAGAGGATCCACCGCAGACCTCGTCACCCTCAGTGACTCTGAGGAGGATGACGCAGATTGTCTGGAGAATAAGGAACAGAAGAAACTGTAAGTAATAAAGTTCAGGTAATTGTAGAGAACTTGTTTAACCAACCTAAAAAGCCTGAATGGAGTTTATACATGCAGTGAATGTAGTGGTTGTTGCTGTTCTATTCAGCATTTGTTTCCATATAAATTCCTTAAGTTAAATCCCTGAATTTGACATAGATCTACAGGTTTACTTCCTGCCACACCAAGAAGTGACTCCCTAGTGACCTTTTAAGATGAATGTAACATGTGCTCGTTTACTGGCTTTTTCTTCCAGTGAGCCCGTTTGCTGTCCATCTCCTCCACCCCCAGAGAGTCCAGTGCAAAAACAATCCAAAAAGGTTAAACAGAAACTCAGGTGAGTCTGCTTTGTTAGTTCAATTAATCAGGTCAGATGGTTTGTAAACAGTGGCACAATAAATTAAAAGTAGTTAGATTTTGAAACTGTTTCTTTCTGTTTGCCCTCCGTCAGTGAAATCGACAGGAAGCTTCGTGCGGTGAACTCCCTCTTCTCTCCTGAGCCTCAAGACAGGAACAGGTCCAGACACGGTCACTCGTCTTGCCTGTTTGAAGAGGAGCAAGACGACGAGGATGTCATCCTCGTTACCCCTGACTCCGGCTCGCAGAGTTTACCGTACAGCTCCTCAGCTCGTGAGATCCCTCTCAAGATCCGCTGCCGAACGGAGATCCACAAGATCTCTGTGTTATCTGTACGTGCAGGGAGACATCGCTTCGGAAACATTTTTGGCTTCTGTAACTCTTGCCCACATTTCTTTTTCTCTCCGATTCGTTTAGACAACGCCCTTTAGCGATGTGGTGACTAAACTCTCCGTCATCCTTAACGTTCCTCCGTCTCGCCTCCTGCTGTTGAGAGAGGAAGTGGAGCTGCAGACGGACTCTACGGTCGCTGAGCTCAGACTCGGCATTGCGGATATTATAGGTGGGTCATGTCAGTTAATTACATAATAATTATTTGTATAGTGACAGGTGTATTATATCAGCATTAAAACAAATGCCACAACATTTACAACCCACGAATATTTACTGAATAGCTCATAACACATTTATAGAAAATGCTACAATACAAACACCACAGCGTTCATGACTGCAGGAGTGATCCCTCAGTCTAGTAATGATCAATTTAAAGCTTTTTGGGTGTTTTATGGGTAAACCACAATCACAAAAAGCATTTACTGAACAGTGCCTAACACTTAAACATTCTGTAGACAAACGCATAATTACTGAGCCTGAACACTTAAGACGAACTCCAGGTTATTGCTATTTAGATATTTGTGGATGAGTTTAATGTTGGCAGACATAATTTAAGAACATGACAGTATTGTCTGTCACTTTTTTTAAAATCAAATAACATTATAAGGTTTAGTTCATTCTGGTTTCTGAGATTGAACGTATGCAAATGTTTCCTTCAGCTCCACGGCGTTGGCTGCTTTCCTGTTGAACATTGTTACTACTGCAGTTTGTCATTGCGTCACCGGAGGGGGCCAAAGCGTTGTCCTTTTGAGTGCACTCCACTGCAGCCCCATAGTGACACTTCTTCTGAAAACCTTTTTTCTTTTGGTTGGTTGTTTTTGTCCAGAGTGTGTTGTCATGGCAGCAGAGGACAGGGATGAAACCAATGAAGGCAGCAGCAGCAGCAGCAGCAGCAACATCACTGTGAGACTTCAGGGCAAAGACAGAGATTCGTCTCAGGAGTTTTCTCTGGACAGGGTTTGTATTATTTATTTCCTTTTTTTAGTGTTTGTTTTAGCACTAGGGCAGAAACACCACATGTTATGTGTTTGGATTTCAGGATGCACCACTGGGCCCCATCTTCTCCCAATATCTGTCCAAAATGTCTGTAAGCACCCAGAGAAAGGTCTGCTTCCACTTCGATGGCTCCAAAGTAACACAGAGCCAGACGCCAGCTCAGCTCAACATGGAGAATGGAGACATAATTGAAGTTTGGGCTTAAAGCTTGACATCACTTCAACATAGAAGGCGTAGCATGAGCTGTGGTGTGTTAGCAGCAGCAGAAACAGCTCCAATGCTCCACGTGTGTCTACACTGGGAAATTTCTGGCTCTTCTGTGTAGGTCACTCACAGGAGTTACTGGAGTTATGCACGTAAAACTCAGGAAAATAGACTTTGCATCCCAAACATACACTTCAGTCTGCTATACGTGGTTAATGCGAACCAGTACACAGAAAATACAGACACGTGATTAATTAAATTAGCATTTCTGTCATCAGATGTCAATGTGGACACACGGTTTGGCATGTCATACCTTCTTCCTGTTTTACTTTCTTTTGTACATTTTGAAAATACAAAGCTATTTGAGATTGTAATTAAGCATATTTTATATTTTGAAAAATAAAAAAGACCAATTGATATGCTATTCTAAACATATTTTTATGTATTTGTGATTGTGCACTAGTTTCCTGTTCCTTCAACATGCTTTCTATTATTGAATCACAGTATTTTAGTCTAGAAGTGTGTAGGTTTATGAGGATATTGTAATTTATCAATTGAACAAATGAATACTTTCTGAAGTCTCTTTTTATCGAAGCAGCTACAAACATTTTTTAGTATTAGTAAAGTTTTTTTTGTATTGTTTCAGCATCGAACTGTGACAACAGTGAATTATTTTGTTTATTTATAAATACGGCAAAACTATGTTAAGAAAGTACAAGAGTAAGTAAGTTTTGTTGTCTTATGTTTATCAAGTTATCAAGGCCCAAATTGAACCAATAAAAAAGTAAATTTAGTAAATGATGTTAAATCAAAACGCGTGGTTCTAGTTTGTGACTGTAAGCTGCACTTTTAGACCAATATAAGACGGTGTGATGAGACGTCCACAGTGAAGAGTCACTTGTTGGATTAATCAGTCCGTCTTCTTGTCACGTGACTTTCAGATAAATGGTCACGTGAACTGCGTAGCGGAAGTTTGATAATTTCCAACATGGCGGCGGAGAAGAGACGTCAGACCTGAGGTGTTCTGCAGTAAACACGAGCTTTTATCTGATGTAAGTCCGGTCGACGGTGTTCACGGGGAAACTTTTTTGTTGCAAACAGTCGACATGGGTTGGGAATAACGACGAAGCGAAGCGTGACGACAAGTAGACAAGAAGCGTCCAGAGAAGAGAAGAAAGCAGCTCCAGCCCTGACTCATCTTCTCAGGTGAGCGACACCAACAGTCCGTCCAACGGGAGACTACATCCGAGCCACAGTACGCGCTGCATGTTTCCCCAAAAAGGCCTAATACTGAATAAAATGTTTGATTCATGTTGGCTAAAATAATGCCGAGCTCTTGTCAAAGCACTTTAATGACTTTAAACTTGGAACATAAAAGTTCCTCAAAGATGCTTTTACTCTAAACGGTGTCCGGCGTCTAGCCTGTAGTTGCTCGATGTGGTGTTTTCACCACCACCATGTTTCTCACTTCGACCTGCTGCATTTCTCTTATTCCGTTGAGGCAGTGAACACCAAACCTTTGTGGATGATGACGGTAAAATTTCTTTCAAAGAAAATTGTTTTCGTAAACCACCATAAATAAATAAAGGTTTACATCAACCTAACGTGTTTTTAGTCAAACGAGAGCCATGGACGGAGCAGGAGGGAGGTTTCTACCGCGACAGACCATCTCTGTGAGCGTGATCTCTATGTAAACTCTGTGCTGTTGACATTTATGTATGTAAACACATATATGCAGCCCGCATCTGAACATTACGCTAAATGTCATTTCTATATCCTAGGGCTGTAAGACTGGCGCATTAGGCGACACATTTGTCTGAATAACACGTGTTCTGCTGTTTGGCCCACGACGTTTCTTTCGCCTCTGCTGGAGGTTGTTTGTTTCCTTTCTGCATTTCGTGGTCACCAACTCTGAACTGAGTTTGGTTACGTTTGGCACCATGAGCTCGGTGAGTGTCGAGCACTTCCGCGCTCCGTTTGCTTCAAACGAGCCGAGCTGGTCAGAAAACCTCGAGTCATGAATCAGCCAATAAAAAGAAAGCACGATTCTTGCAGAGCGAGAAAAACAAAAGTGCACGAAAGCAGATTGGAGTTTAGGAGAAGTTGAATCTGAGTTTGGGACAGCGTCTGATCACCGCTGGACATTTACCTGATCGATGAGTTGTGTTCACAAACGGGCAAAGTTCAAGACAACTGAGTTGTTTCTCTTTTTGCAAGTTTTTTAATTTTTTAGCTAAATCTATGTAGAGCTGTGTTATAAATTTAACTCTCATTTAAAACACGTCAATACAGATAAATAACATCACTTTCTCGTGATGGTTATCACAATGTCTGTTTACTGCGTGACACAGACGCCACAACGATCAGTGTGATTATTATATCTGGTCATGAAATAGTTTTTACAATGCTAAAGAGCAAGGTTCTTCAGCTGTCCCGTTCTTTTAAGAACTTTCAAGCACCACTCGTTTGCAGTTTTTAGTCATATTTACACCAAAAAATCTAAAATTTACTTGATACCATTTTGAGGTTCACTGTCTGAGACGAGCAGCTAAGAGGATGGGAAAGTTCGGTCAGTAAAGACGGCACATGCACAAATGCACAAATTGTTCACCACGTCAGCAAGATGGTCTTTGTCACAAGTTCGGGTTTCTCCTGATTCTGGACAAAATTTCTGTCCCGCGTGGAACCAGATGTTGAGTGATCACATGACAGTAGTTTCACATGATCACGCTTCTCCTTTCTGTCCCTGTTCCCCCCTCATATGAGCTCAGGAGCTCCACGTCTTTAAACCATCAGTTCTTTGCTAGTATTGGAGTAATGGAAGTTTAATTATTTCTTTAAATTAAATCATTCATTGTCTGAGGACCTTCAGTTCTCTTACTGTGGACACAAACCAGTGAAACAGGAAAATAGCTGTCTTTTGAATTGATAGTGAAAGTTGTCTGTCTTTTATTTGAGCAGCATTCGCTTCAGGAAGTTGGACCAAACGCAGGCACGCAGCAGCTGCTGCTGATTCTGTGTAAAAAGCAGACACGACACGAGCTGTATCTTCAGATATGACAGCGAAGTGAGAATAAGTGTTACCCCAGTGATAACTGTATCAAGTGATCTGATATACCGAGCTAAACGAACAGTCCCGCGTGATCAAGCAGCACCCAGTCAAAAAGTTGATTTCCCACTGTTGTTAGTTTGCAGGTCAAATATTTACTTTAGGTTTTGTTAGTTTAAGGATATCTGTGCCCTGAACATACAACAGTGTCCTCTGTGATGTGAATACATATAATTTAGTTTAGGAAGCTTATGATTTGAGTTTTCTTGTATTTAATGCCACAGCATACAAATAAGAACCAACTTGTCCACAACTATGCCACGAGCAGCATTTTTAAGACTTTAGGAGGTTTAGAAATACGGGTTTGATTTACAGGTATCATCTGAAGAAAAGTAAGTTCACAATGAAATTCTTTCTTTGCTGTCCAAAACAAAAGATAAAGGTAAATGATACGTTGGCAACATGATGATAACAGCATTAAGGTGCAGGTTAAAGCACCCAAATAGCTCATGTGCAAACTAACCGTAAAGTTAATTGAGGCAGAAGGAATGAAGTGGATCCTGATTACACGTTCTCACTGTGTTTATATTTTATAAACCTAACGAACTGCAACCAAACATTTTGGTAATAATGTTTGAAGGAGCATGTGATTAATCATCCAGATTATCACGGTCAATGATTTACTGGGCCCTTTCAGATGAATGACGATGTGTCTCTCTCAGCAGCAGCCATGCCTCTGGGTGAGCCCACGTCCGACTCGGTGCCGTTCTTCTCGGATGAAAGCGAGGCGGAGGGTCCGGAGGAGCTGGGCAGGGAGACGGGTCAGGGGTCCGCAGAGGAGCCAGCCAGTGGTGTGTCCAGTATCCAATCACTGCTGACTGTCTTGATCCTCTTCTACATCAACCTGCTCAACTACATGGACAGGTTCACCGTGGCAGGTGCAGTACTCCGCCTGTAACCTCACAGCAGCCAATCACAGTCATGGCCTTAAAAATGTGTATTCTAGACGAGCTAAAACGGGAAATGTAGGAAGAGAGGAAGGCTGCACATGGAAGGAAATAGGCTAAAAGATGGATTTGCTTAGAATAAATAATTAAGTCATTATTTCTGCGTCTGTTCTGCATATTTCCCTGCATGTATAATGAATGCAGGTCATTTGATCCTACTAGGTGTTCTCCCTGACATAGAGCATTTTTTTGGGATTAATGATGAAAAATCGGGCTTACTCCAAACAGGTAAGAAAACGAAACCTATCAGTTGATTAGTAAACCTAAGAACAAATCTGAATGCTATCTCGTGACGCCCTGTGCAGGCTTTTGTTTTGATACTTTGAGTCAGAAACCAGTTTTATTTAAATCTGCTTTTAAAATATAGTGAAGTTGATTTGCACGTTGTTTTCCTTCCAGTTTTTATCTGTAGCTACATGTTCCTGGCTCCCGTATTTGGATACCTGGGCGACAGGTACAACAGGAAGTACATTATGAGTGTTGGCATCACATTCTGGTCCGCAGTGACACTGGCCAGCTCCTACACCCCCAAAGAGGTGAGTCACGCGATGCCTTTACTGTTGTGACCAGGTTTCCAGTTGCAGTCACGTGAAAACTGTTGAAATTCCCGCAGCATTTCTGGGCCCTGCTGTTGACTCGAGGTCTGGTCGGAGTTGGAGAAGCCAGCTACTCCACCATTGCTCCCACCATCATCGCTGACCTCTATGTTAAGGAGAAGAGGACAAATATGCTCTCCATCTTCTATTTTGCCATCCCCGTCGGCAGGTGGGGGAAGACGCTTACTTTGAACAAAGAACACACGTTCTTGTGTATTATTAGTTTGCATTAAGAATATACTGACTGATTGTTTCTTGTTTTCATTGCTGAATGACTCGACTCTTGCCTTTTTTATCAGTGGTCTTGGATACATTGTGGGGTCACAAGTTAGTAGTGCAGCGAAGGACTGGCACTGGGCTCTACGAGTAAGTCCGCTGGACACTTTGGCTGTGAACCTCTGTTCTACCTCTACTTCCCTCTGACACTTTCTTCTCCTGCAGGTGACTCCGCCTTTGGGGCTTATTGCAGTGCTGCTGCTGCTCTTCGTCATCAAGGAGCCTAAAAGAGGGGCCATTGAAGCTCGACCAGAGAATCACCTGCGCCAGACCAGCTGGCTCACAGATCTCCTGGCTCTGAGCAAGAAGTAAGTTCGGTTTAACTCGGACGTCATGTCACAATATTATGCTAAGAACAGTATATGTATAACAATATTATTATTACAACAAAGACTAACAAAGATTTATTATCCTTGGATCAACATGAGGCAAACATCACTCTCTACTCAGTTGCTAATTTTAAACAGCTGACTCTGAGATCACATATGAATCTATAGAAAGAAATGACATATTAGTAACTATGACAACAGAGTTAAATAACAATCAATTAGACTTATTTGACAAAACAAACACAACACAAATGTTCCTCCCGCTGCCGATCATCTCTCTCACGGTGCAGAACTCTTCTCTATAGTTTTGATTTGCGTCATGGATTTATGTTACATCATGGATCTGATGCTGATCTTTTATTCATGATTCAGGTAGATTCACTACTAATTAATAGTTGGTAAATGAAAACAGATGCTGATAAATCTATTTTGGTTTCTACGTGTGACCACACCAAATAAAGCCGGCTCCTCTGAGAGCGCTGTCATAGCTGCGCACTGATCAATAACATCCACTGCATATGACACGCGTACACGTTTTATTCGTCTTGTATGTTGATGGGGGTTTTCGACATCTATACCTGCCACGTGATCACCCGGGCCACTGATGATGTGGCCTGCGCTGCACACTGTGGTTCAGCAGGGCGACTGAACCGTGCATTGGTTTAACTGTGATGTATGTCGACGAGCAGCCTGAACTAAAGAGTCGTTGCTTCAAATGTCATATTTGACCGGGGAGAAAGCAGGTGTTGTATCGGGCGCTGATGTCCTGAGGAGCGAGAGCGGCTGTGTGAGCAGCGTCAGTTTCTAAGCTAACGTGCTGAGGAGCCTGTCTCACTTCATGCATTTGACTTCTCTTCCTGCTGGAGCCCTGCAGACATACAGCATGTGACCATCTCTGGAACATGTCACCATTCTTTGCAACATGCGCTGCTTGCAGGTTTCTGCAGCCCCCAGGTGTTGAGCGGTGTGTGAAAGTTGTGGCTCCTTCTGTAACCATGGTCTCACGAGTCACTGTGCAACATGTATGTGATGTAAACTAATAAAACGGAGCGTGTCAACCACATGTCCAAGATGATAAAATATTCAGATTCAAATCTGCTTTAGGGGCTTTTTGGTTTCTTTTTGGTTTTCCCTGCTGATCTGCTTTATTTTTTCTTTTGCAGCTGCAGTTTCGTGTTGTCTACTTTCGGCTTCACGGCTGTGGCTTTTGTTACCGGCTCTCTGGCTCTTTGGGCGCCAACCTTCCTCTTCAGAGCAGCCGTCTTCACTGGGGAGAAAAGTCCGTGTGTGGATGGTCAGTGCGACTCATTAATCAGGTAGGACACTGCACATGCTCCGTCAGTGGCACAGGACAACGTTTTATTTCCTGGGTTTTGGAAAGAGAGCGCAGCTTCCTGACACAATACGGCTGTTTCTCCTCTGATAGTCTGATCTTCGGAGCCATCACCTGTGTCACAGGTCTGCTGGGCGTGGCTAGTGGAGTGTATGCCAGCCGACGGCTGAGGACAAAGACGCCCAGAGCTGACCCTCTAGTGTGTGCTGCTGGTCTGCTCCTCTCTGCACCTTTCCTCTACCTGGCCATCGTCTTTGCTCAGGCCAGCACCATCGCCACATACGTGAGTTCTTCTCCTCACAAGATTCCACAGTGATGCATGCATTGGAAAGAAAACATCCACTTGTCCTTCTGATTTGGTCCAAATGTGCAGTTTTGTACATGCCGCTGTAAACGTGATGCGTTTATGTCCCACCAGGTCTTTATTTTCCTCGGAGAGATGTTCCTGTCCATGAACTGGGCCATTGTTGCTGATATTCTACTTGTGAGAAACCAGTCTTTTCATTTCGTTGCCATCAGAGTGTGTATGCGCAACAATATTATCACACGCCTTAGGTTAGGTGAAAGAGAGCTGCAGTCAGAAGCGTCTTTGTGACCGACGGTGACACATTTGTTCCAGTTTTACCAAGCAAACAACCGTGGCAGATGACAAGTGATGAAAAGTGTTTCACAAAAGAGTTGGAGCGGACACAACACGTACCGTCAAAGCAACCCAACAATATGTTTAAAAAAAGATTAGATGGTCTGCTGTGGCCTGTGGGCCTCCATCCCTCTGACTGACTTCACTTCCTGAAGCCTAAACATAACAACGGCGCAGGAAATGACTGAGGCTCCCACCACTTTAAACCCATCACGAGTTCAATTTTTATCTAACAAACATTTGATCTTTGGTAGTTTCCACACTAAATTTTGTCGTTTCCAGCGAGTTTTGTTTTTACTTTTCTCATTAAACATTCTGAATGTTCTTCTCTACACCACGTTCTCACTGCCTGCTGATTTTCTGTCTCTCAGTATGTGGTCGTTCCCACTCGCCGCTCCACAGCCGAGGCTCTGCAGATCGTCATCTCTCATCTACTGGGAGACGCAGGAAGTCCGTACCTGATAGGAGTGGTACGTCACTGTACACATACACGTTCATAGCTGTGTATTTTTATTAGACGGTAGCTGTAGGAAAAGTACAGGAGACAACACCCTGAAGTGCTTTGTGACCTTTAAGCCTGTACCATAACACATGTAAACATGATTCTTTGTTAATTGGAGGGTAGTTGGAGGAACTGGCAGCTGGATTTAGTTTCGAGTCTTTATACTGAGCTCCCTTCTATTTACAGCACAGACGTGAGAGTGATCTCACACACACACACACCTGATCCCCCACCTCCCCTCACACATGAAAAGACGCAGACAAACTGCGACAGTCCGCTGCAGCAGGTTGCACTTCTCCTCACAGATACGTCTTCTGCCGCAGGTTTCTGACTCTCTGAGGAAGACGGACTCGTACCTCTGGCAGTTCCGATCTCTGCAGCTGTCTCTGCTGCTTTGCTCCTTCGTGGCTGTGGTAGGCGGGGCTTTCTTCCTCGCCACTGCGCTCTTCATCGAGCGAGACCGTGAAGTGGCGGAGAACTACGTCCCCACAGGTGAGCCTATGATGATTCTTTATTTTATCTGTGACTGCATAGAATAACGTTTGGTTCTGACGCTTCTTATTAATAATGTAATTGAATATTATGAATACTACAATTCTCTCCCTCTTTGCAGACGATGAGCCAATCGTCGTACCAAAAAGCGGGCGATCCACCCGGGTGCCGGTGTCGAGCGTCCTGATCTGATGACAGAAGCCTGATGGCTTCCTCGTGTGTTCAGCCCAACCCCACAAACCCCTGTAGTTATTTTATTTAACTCGTTTTTTATTTTTGGATGCGAACACCGTTTCAACTGTCTGCCATGCAGAAGCATTTTAGGATGTTTATTTTTAAAATATTTGGTCAATAATTCCTTTTTATAACTTGCCCGGGAACGCAGCAGAAGTTTTTTGCCTTTTGATTGTCACTCACCATGTGTTTCATTGGAAAAGTGAGCTGTGAGGAGAAGCAACGGAAGCTGCTCCCTGGCTTTGCTATTACATTTTATTCGACACTCCGGAGCCTCCAGAACCATGTGAAGCGACCTGGCAGGACTTGACTTTTTTTTACCTCTAGTGGGCCTGTAGACCAGCCCTGATCTGGGATCAGCAGGCGAAGAAACAGGACAATATGGTCCCTATATTAGCAAAAACAGGCTCCCTTTTAGTTTTATACACAGCACAAGCTTTAATAATCAGTTTTCTAATCATATATTTGTTGACGTTAAGCTAATTTTAATAACACTAACCTTCACATAGTTTCTTAAATGACTCTTGTCCAAGAAGCAGAAAATGGGAATAATTTTATCACCACTGCAACCTTTTACTCATGTATTCATCTCGTCACTGTTGTTTTAATCATCTTGCTCTTGTTTCAAATGTCTCCACGGTTTTATTGGACATTTTATTTTCTATCAGGTCCGTCTCATCGTTTTCTTTGTGTCAGGTCCGAGCACAGTTCAGCTCAGAGTGCTTTACTTTAACAGTTTGTCTCTATGAGGGCTGGTAGAGTGCAGGTTGTGGTAAAATATGTTAACTGCTGTTATTTAAAAAAAGTTTTTTTAAAATCAATGTTAATAATCAAATTTGTTTGTTAAATAAATCTTTTGTGAGCTATTAAAGGAGAAATATCTTATGGGATATTTGTGTGTTTGAAGTTGATAAAATAAAAAATGTATAGAAATGTGTTAATAATAACCCGGCAATAGTAAGTATTTATCTTAAATAATAAGTAAATATTATTACTAATAATAATGCAGCAGCGATCTAAAGCTTGATTCAATAAAGAGATCGGTCTCTCTGAATAATGAAGTCTATAAAGGTAAAAACGTCAATATAATCCTTGAAGTAACAGAATTGTAATAATTCAAATACCGATCTTATGGCTGTGGGCACAGAAAAATAGTTTGAAGTGTCCCGTCTGCAGAATTAGTCTGTGGCTGAAAGAGCCTCCTACACAGTTGGTTGTCCAGGATGGGAAGAAGGCCTGGGGTCTTCCTGTTCTTCCTCGAGTCCACCTCTAGTTGATTAGTGTTATCGCTGATGAGGTTCTACACCGTTTTAGATTTCCTGAGGTGTACACATTAGGTACATGACAGTGTTGCCCCTACAACTTCCTGAGGTGAATTTTGCTGCTCATCACTGCCTCGGATGTTGAAAACACTAAACATCAAAGAACATGGCCCTGTGTCTCCAGGTAGGACCCACCACCACCACCACAATACCTGATATGTAAAATAAAGAGGGGCCTAGAACACCTGGGACTTGCAGGACCAGTCTCTCAAATGTCTGTGCTTCAGGCCTATGGTAAAAAAAGGTACTACCACTACCTTCCTCTTGTAGTAAAACAATACTGTACGTTTAGGTTGTAAGTTAGGCCTTTTATCGTCATCAGAGTGAGACGTGTTTGGTGGTTTATTAGGTGAGGAAACGATGAACTGTATATGCATATGAATAGAGGGGAAGCGGTTGGTTCACGGTTTTTTTCACGTTGTTTATGAAGATTGTTTGAGAAGAGATAATGATATAATAACTGCTTTTAAAGAGCGTTTATAGATGTTATGTTGACTGAACTTTCCCAGCATTGCCATTTATCGTTTGCAAAATGTGAATTGGATTCATGTGGATAGATGTCTGTGCTCAAAATATTCATCCTTAACATGTTAGCCAGGCAATTTAAGCAAGGACGCAGGTAATATTTGCAGCTTATGTGATTGATTTTCAATCATCAATCAACATTGAGGTGCCTCTAAAATGCAGCTGAATGATGCCTGGCGTGGTCCCTGAACACCGCATACATAGGCAGAGTACATTTTTGGGATGAGGAAGAGCAGCCTGTAGGCGTGTATGGAAACACAGGCCTTTGCCGAACACGTTCATCCTGAGTGTAAACAATGAGTTTTACAATCCATCAAGTAAAAGTTATTCTTCTTCACTTCACAGCGAGTGACGTGGTTTATAGTTTCTGCTCATGTAGTCTTCTATAATCTGATATCCAGTAAGTATTGTCCATTTTGTGAGCCTCTCACACATTAAAGCAGACAGGAAAGGAACATTTCTTGCTGTGTGAAACAGGCTGCTCTCCAACCAACTTCAGACACTGTGTGAAAGCTGATTTAAACATTTAAAAAAGAATAGAACAAAGTCGTAGTCGTACAAATACTGATTAACTCACTAACTATAAAATGGCTCTCTGTGTTCAGTGTGAGTACTTGTACCCCAGATATTTAAATGAGATGTATCTAGATGCATCTTGTTGGTCTGAATCACAGTTTTTTTAGAGTCAAAAGAACTGTTTGTACCTGCACAATCAGAAACATAACTCAGTTTGCTAAACAGACTCTGACATGCTTTCCAGCTTTTTGCTCCTCGTCTATTTCCCCACTTGTCTCTTGCTGAATCTTCTCTTGACTGAGGGAGAAAAGAGGCCCAGTGAGGACAGGAGAGGAGGACTTGTCTTCCTTCCCTCGGTGTGGTTTCCTGTTTGTAGGTGGGAGGATGTCAAGACGGTTGCAGCAGCGTTCAGACAGCGTTGCATTTTTTTAACGCCCGGCAACAACCTGAGGTGTCACATTTACACCTCCTGATTGGTTCAGGGTGTTTGTGTGAAACGTTTTTTTTTTCTTTCTGAAATTTCGCTGCTGCGAGCTGCAGGCCCCTTTTTCCAATTTCCACCGCCATTTGCAGCTTGCAGTTGAAAGCTGCTGAAAAAGGGCAGTTTGATCAGCCCACACACATCGCTCCTCACGAGGGAGATGTGAACTTTTACGGTAGTTGTCTGGTTAGTGACTCACCTGGTTAGTGAGTCATCCACTGCACAAGCTTGCACAGACTCACACTGAGTAACTGTAATCTAGTGCTAAGATTTCTGGTATTGATCCAGTGACTTTTGAAGACTTCCATCTGTGCCGTTTCTGTTTTTGAGGCCAGTTTTTTCTCAGAAGAACCACTGAGGAAGAAGATAGAATATCAGAGAATCTGTGGCGGGAGGCAAAGTGAAACTCGACATCTTGACTCAGGAGGTGATTGGGTGCCGTGGTGACACAGAGGGAGGGAGAAAAGAACTAAGTAGGCTGCTGAAGGCACAGATCAGATCATTAGCGAGTAAAGACTGACGAGGTGGAGGAAAGAGGTCTTCAAACATGGCAGATGTTTGGTAATATTAGTCGTCTAATGTGGACCAGATACTACGGCGGGACACGACACCAGCTGCAGGCCCCAAAACGTCACCGACCCTCTGTCCTCAATCCAACTGTGCCTTCATTCAGCGTGTGTCCTCAGGTGAAGGTGAGTGTTTCATTGTATGCACATGGAGGGAGGTGGGGGTCAGGCTATGCCTGCACAGAAAAAGTATTCACTCCCCTCTTTTTTTTATATTTAATATTTTTCACACTCAAATGATTCAGACCATGAAACACATTTAAATATTACACAAAGATAACCTAAGTAAATGCAAAACACAGTCCAAACCTGTCTGCACCTATGTGTCATGAATGAACTGTAATGAACTTTAACTTTCCACACTGATTACTGTCAGACCCGTTAAATCACCGAATCACTTAAGTAGAAGCTGTCTGACAAAGTGAAGCACGTAAAGGATAACAAGAAGCAAAGAACGAGACCAAGAACAGATGAGAAGCACAGCGAGACATTTTCAGACTTCGCTTCTCCATCGATCCACAGTGAGATTTGTTGTTCACAACAGAGGAAACCTGTGGTGAACTTTCCCAGGAGTGTCCTGCCCACAAAAATGACTTCAAAGGGACAGCTGCGACTCATCCAGGGGCGGCGTAGCAGCTTCACGACCTGGACGACCTAGAACCACAAAGTCTGTGCTGGACCAGGAAATCATGAAGCAGAATGTCCGACCATCAGTTCATGAGCTCAAGCTCACTGAGGTCATGCAGTAGGACAGTTACACCGTATGGTTGTCGTCATCGTCCAGATGTACCTCGTTCATGCTCGAAAAGTGGCCCGAAGAAGAAGAGGAGTCGTCTAAATTTCCTCCACAGTCATGTGATGTTTAGGAGGGAATAACGTTTTCGCACAGGACCGGGCAGCTTTTCTCCTTAAACAATCAAATCATAATTTAAAAACTGCATTATCTTCCAACTCCAGGTGCTGAAGGCCAAAGTGACCCATCGACATGCGTCCACTGGCATTTTTGATTGTGGCAGAAGTCAATGCGCAGAAATGAAGAACAGCTGATGTTGAGATTCCCAAATTCCTAAATGTAATTCCTAAACTCTGTAGAGAGTACAGAGAGGTGAAAAGCATCAGCAGCATTGCAATGCAGTTGGATTTTGTCCACATTTGTCTCAAATCTACAAAGAATATGAATATAAGTGAGTGAGGTTCAGATTTTCTCATGTGCAAACAAGTGGGTAGAAAGCAGCCTGCAGGAACCTGCTCTGTTCTGGTCTCTGTTCACTTTAGCTCGTGCAGACGTCTTCTTCAAAAAGAACACATGCAACGAGCTTGTCTCTTGTAATGTTAACCTGAATTTTGGACAATCAGCTGCTGTGTTTTACAACACTCACACATAAAGCAGAGATGTCCCAGTTTCATTTGCAGCCACGGGCCTTTGTCACATGTCGTTCTCCACCTGTGACTTTCCCTTCATTTCCTGTCTTCTCGCTAGAGTGAACATTTTGTGTCCTCCACTGCTGAAGGAGCTAATTTCCATATACTTTACTGATATCTTGAATATGAACTGTGCAACCATCTTATATGATATGATGCATTTTAAAGGATGAACTGAAATGTTTACACTTTGATTGATCACTGCTGACGTCCCTTAATACGAGTGTCACAAGGATTTGTTTTAGTTTTGAATTATGTTCATTAATGATATTGGCTGTTTAAATGCATGTCAGCGGGGGTAATAACTATGATTAATCTTTGAGGTAGGGTGTTGTAGGCAGGTTCATTACCAGCAGATCCACTTATTAGATACTGCTCTATGTCTTTTCCTGTCAAATTGTTTTGACCTTTTCATCTTCAATTCTAAATGAGTCTAATGCCTTTCGGGGGTTTTTGTGGTCTGGGAAAAACTTTGAAACAAGCTTAAAGACGGGGGGCCAAATCTCACAAGATGGCCGCCTGTCACGCTGCAGCTTTGTCAGTGTGTGTTTGTGGTGTGTTTATCTGGAGACTTCCATGTTCACGTTCTGAGTGGGTGCAGGTATTTTCTGTGAAGTGTTTCCAGGCTTTGGTGACGGCTGCAGATTGTTCAGTGGAGGGTTGTGCTTTACCAAGGAAAGAAAAAGAAGTGTACCAGTCAGTCGCACCACGTGTAAAATGGTTTTCCTTCCTGTATGACACACCTCTGTGATGAGGAGGATGATTCTGATGCCTCAGAAAAATATCAAACCACCAGCCGTTTGTCAGAATAGGCTTCAAGACACAGCTTCATCCGGTTTCTTTATCTGAGAACAAAGATGTGTTCAATGATAAAAAGACATAGATGTGTAGCATGAGGACTATCGTTAGAGTAGCACTGAGCCGCGAGCCACGAGCCACAGGTTTGGGTCAGTGGACCTCCATCTATCTATGGATACAAATGCACAGAACAGAATAAAGTGAGACAAATGTTGAGTTTAAAAAGAGCTGACGTTAGTAAGTATTAGTAAGGTTTAGTAGTGTTACCGTTTTTACCAATGGACTTTTTTTTGCTGGGTCCTGGTCTCCTGTAGAGAGGAACACTGTCCCACTAACATGGACTACTTCATTTCTGAATGAGCAGCCTGATCACCTTTCGTCTGCCGTGATCCACTAAGAACTCTGTGAGTTCAAACAGCGTCCTGCGTCCTGTGCTCTTCTCCATCACAGCGCTGGCTATGTCCAGATAAAGCCGTTCACACACACTCACACACGTGACCTCTGCTGATCTGGCGGCTTCTTTGGGAACTTTATATCATGTTCATTCTTTCCATGTTTACCGTTATACTGCTGTGCATTGTGGGTTAAGCAGGTTAAATTGCGTCAGGGTCCCCCCAGCGCTCATCTTCATCTCATCCGGCACCATGGCGTCATCTTAACTCCCTTGTGGCTTGTGTTTGTTGCTTCCTCTTTCAGGCTCCGTTTAAACAAATGCAGAATGATGCAGCAGCAGGAGCTTACAGCATCTTCTCTAGGACAGAGGAGCGGCGGTGGCTGTCAGCTGTTTATAAAACTCTGATGTAGTATTGTTGTCCTACGAGTATTTTTAAGAGTTGATCCTGCAGTGAAAGCTTTGAGTAGAAAGCAGTTGCGTTCATGTCAAGTGGGTTATCACAGCGTTGCTGCTTACTGTTGCTGTAAATCACTTTAGAGGAGCCTCTGTAATATGTGCACACACACACACACTAAGCAGTATTTTGCAGAAGCGTCTGAGTACAGCAAAAACCTTGTTGTCATGGTGATGACACTGATGAACAGATGATGAAACTCAGACCACAGTTGGTTTGGTTTTTACATGTCAACCCGCTCACTTCGAGTTAGACTGAAGATTCTAAATCGTGACGCAAACATCGTGATTGTTTTTTATCCTTTCACTTCTAAAGCTGCTACTGTTTTGTTTTGTTCAGTTTTTCACTTCTAAAGAAGAGAACCACAAAGCGAAGAAGCACCACACATCGACTGGCAGCAAACATGGTGTATGTTCATGTATGGATGTGACAAATGACAGATGTGTTTTAAAGCTGGGTTTTATTAATACTTCCTGCTTCACTGTCTGATCAGATCTACACAGACATTCACGCTACTGATCCAAACTCATACACACACCAGATTGTATCATCTGTTGTCAGTGGCAACACCACACAGGCAAAACACTTAAATTGGAATATTTTTTCTGTTTCTGATGTTGAACTAGAACAGAACAATAACTCTTCAGCACGTTTCCTTCAAGGACCCACTGAGTTGGCTGTAACAAAGCGCTCTGTCCTCCTCAGGTGAGCCATGGACGTCTCCTGGTTCCTCCTGGTTGTATCCGCCGCTGTCTTCGTGTCCATTGTCCTCCTGGGTGTTGTCTGTCTGGACTGCAGGAGAAAAGGCCCGCTGGGTGAGACCATGTAAAACTCTGCACAGACAAACAGCAGTAGACATTTGTGCATTATTACCATTATTACCTTATCAGTTACCAGGAAACGGTCACTCACGCTGATGTGGTTTATAGCTGCGGTACCTTTCTAACCAGGCTCAGACCAACATTTTCACACCTCTAAGAACAGTCCATACTCACTCAGATTTATTTGAGCTTAAGCCTGAGCTAATTTTTGTTTTATTTCCCTCCAGTCTACATCAGGGAAGCAGACGCTTCAGATGAATACATAAAGTAAGTCTTTACTCAGCTGAAAGATCAGATTTCTTCTATATAAACGACACAATTTGATAACGTGTCTCTTTTCTCTCTTTCACTCAGCCCCCCTTCAGCACTGTATCCATGTAAGTCTGAAATACATCATGTCCTCTAGAGAGTCTTTCAGACTTCTCTGTCTCAGTCACCAGTGTTAATGTTTGTATGATGCGGTGGTGTTGGGTGGTCACAAAGTTACATGAGGTCTAGGAAAGATGTTGAATGAACAGATGAAACCAAACCAAGGATCTGTACAGTATTTACTCTCTACTGTCTTCATTTAACTTCAGTCATTTAAGTTTTGTATGAACGAAGATGATTATTGAAGTTGTGGACTTTCCAAAATGACACAATGTTTTAAAATATGAGTAGATTGTATTTTTTACTTCACTGTTGTAGTGATTTCTTTGATCCTTTTAACTTTGAATCACTGACATGTGATACATCATGAGGAGCTGTGTATCAGTGTATTACTCCATGGTGATGATGCTGATGATGAAGGTGACTTTTTTTCTGTTTAGCTGGGGCACAAACGGCCACTGATCCGAGGTCCATCCGTTCTCCCTCCAGCCTGCTGCCACCAGTGTGAGTTGTACTTTTTAACGATAAAAAGACAGGAGGCTGCGTTTTCGCTCTCTACTGTATTGTTTACAGTCTTTGCTAAAGATTCTGCTGCAGTCTTTAGACCAGATTCATAGTTATTTTAATTTGTGCTTTGATTTTTGAGAAATGTGTATGTCTTGCTTTTCATACTCAGGTCATCTTCAGGTGCTCACTGGAGACAAAGGTCCGTCACCCCAGAAACTGGTGAGTTGTTTGTATCTGATAATGTCGTCCTCTAGTTTCTAGTTTAAGCAGCACACATCACTAACATGTTCATGTTTTTACCGTTTAAAACAGTCACACTGGGCTATGAAAAGTATGAAAGCAGGCTTATAATATAGTTTTTATCCTGCAGAAAGTAATCCGAGTTATGAAAATCCGGCTATAGAAGGTAAAGTTTTTGTGACTTTTACATTTGACATATTTTAGTGCAACTAAATGTGTATGTTATTGCATTTTCTGTTGCATGCACAGTTATAGTTCACAGGCCCCAATTACTGACTTAATTTTTAATTGTGTCCCTTTAAAATTATGCAAATTAAACCATTAAGTCATGGACACTAAAAATGTTATTCTAGTTATTTGAATGGATTTTAGCTGATGATTGCTAAGACCTGAGACCTAGAGCTAAAGCTAAGTTTGACTCTGTGTTGCCAGTGTGTTGATTGTTGGTAGCTGACGTGTCATTTTCTGCAGAACCTGTTGACAGCGACGCAGAAGAAACTGGATACATGTAGGTTTCCTCTATCACCAGGGTCTATGGTGGTAAATGAGGCTTTGATCTCATCATCTCTTATCCTTCTTTTTTCTGCAGTGAGGTGATACCTGACAATGGAGTTTGTCCTTCAATTAATCAGAGCCGAGCATCAACCCCCAGTTTAGGTACAGTTTGGCAACAGAAACACAGCGAGAACATTTTCATTCAGACCTTATAGCATCAATAAACCATACTGTGTGTATCCATGGGCAGGTTATTAGACAAGCCTCAGAAATATATTGAGAGTAATACGAGACACAAAAACGATCACTGTCTGTGTGATCTTTGCTCGATCACTTCAGGACAGTCAGAGACTTGTCCCAAAGATTCTGTATTTGGGTGCAGCTATCCTCTTCTCATGTCTTGAGTCTCCACAGTACAGTGATGTCATCACCATCAGTTTTGTCCCGTATAGAATCACTCTAGCAGGCGATAAGGAGCTTAGAGTTGAATTTGTTCTCAGACCACAGCTGTTAGAATCCTTCAAATGTCAATTTCTCTCATCTCTGCACTTGTGACCTCTGAGTCTGCCTGCAGCCTTCTTGGTCACTGTCCTGACCAAAGCCTCTTCCCCAGCTCATCGCTGTGCATTACTTGTTCACGTTCATTTCTACGTCCTTTGTATAAAAGCTCTAGCCAGTATCAGTGCTGTAATCTGTTTGTGGTGTGATGGTACGCACACAGGTTTACTGATAAATACGTGAGTGGTTTAATGTCTTGGATTTGGTAAGAAACAAGGAAACATGAAAGACAGAGAAAGATAAGGAAGAAAAAAATGAAAATAAAGGATGTTTTTATCCACAGATCAACACGATTATGAGAACGTGCCAGAGCCGAAAGTTGTGATTTGTGCCGATACTGAGGAGGAAAGAGACTATCTGAATGTGGAGCCACTGCACCTTCACGGTAGTTGGAAATTCTTCCTTATTGTTTAAACAGGAAGCTGAGATGGAAACAAACTCGGCATCAGCTGTCACTTACTGTCTCACAGACCACTGTATTCACAGCTTAGCATCTGTTTTCTAAAAAAGAAATACCCAGCTGACTTTAAAAACAGCACTCACTGATACAAGAGTGACTCCTGTAATGTGAATGAAAAAACATTTTACATGCAAGTAAAGTTTTATTGGTGTATTTCCAGAAGTGACTGCACTTAATAAAGCCAGAAATGATCACGTGCAGGAGCGGCCCGAGCCTCTATGGAGCCCTAAGCAAAACTAAAAATTCGGGGCCATCTATTACTGTCAATAATACTAATTAATGATCATTCACACGCTACTGTAAACATATCAGTCATGCAACATGCAGCACACAAAACCTGCTGTTTTTACCCAGCTGTGGTTTTTGTTCTGAAGTGATGCTTCATGTAATATTTATGTAGCACTAACTGTGATGTCACAGGAGACTAAAAGTAACACAATAATCCAGGATAAATTCTTTTACTATAAACATATCTACTGCCCTTTCATTTCATGGAAAGAGAAGATCTAGAAACTTCTTCTCAGACGTGAGCCCGCTGATCATTTTCAGCAGGGTGCTGCTGTTGGGCCCTGCTCTGACCCAAGGCGCTCACAGACAGATCAGTCCTGCTGCAGCAGTCACAGCAGGAAATAAAGTGCACAGGAGATCAGATTTAAAGCTCAGTATTACAAACATGAGCTCATCTGTTCAATAGTTTGAGAAAATAAGTAGCTACATAAGCTACTAGTTGTTAACTAGCTGCCAGCTTGTTTTTGGAGGCTACACTCCAACCAACTTTCCTAACTTGAGGCAGAGTGCAGTTTTTCTCCTCTTCCTCCTTTTCGCTTTCTGCTGCTGAAGGATTTTTCCCATTTTGTCTTCAACCTGTGGCCTGTTACACGTTACCAGCAGAGCTCTGTGTTTTTGTACAGTAATATAGCTTTGATAAGATGTCAACCAACACTCGCACATTAAATAAATGAAACATTTATGAACTGTTCTACAGTTTCTAAACCTCTTTAGCGCCTTGCATCTCTGGCTTTTGGTTTGCAGCCCAGTTCCTGTCTGGTTCAGCCTGTTTCCTGCAGCAGGCAGTCGTTCTCATCACAGCTGCAGTGACTATCACACAGTACACTACCTCATCAGCAACAGTTTTACCAAATTTGGTGGCTCATAAATATTTGGAGCGTTAGATGCTAAGCAGTTCTATGGTGTCTTATTCTTTGTTACTAGCAGTCTATGCTGAGCATGTCTCAGCTGTTTCATTATTAGTTTAGATTAAATTCAGAGTTAAAGTTAAATGAACATTAGATCTTTGGTGGGGTTTCCAGACTTAACTTCCAAACTACAGGAAGTATTGTTATTACTCTTCTCATTAAACATTTTAAATAAATTGATAATCTTCTCATTCTCCAACTCTGTTTTACAGAAGGTGCACATTCCCGAGGACGAGGCTCTGCCTGTCGTCGTCTCTCACCTGCTGGGAGACACAGGAATTCCATACATGATATTAATGGTATGTATATGTACATTTATTTTCTAAATCGACTCTAATCCAAAAGAATAAGCCTTAAATTACCTCAGAGTTATGCTGACGTTTCTGCTTTCAGCCTCTTTTATCTCACAGTTTTGGTTCTTCTTTAGTTCAGTCTGCTTCCTGCAGCAGGCAGCTGCTCTCGTCAAAGGCGCTAAGATTGAGCCACAGTACCAGTAGTGGGGGGTTGAACATGGGGTGTAAGGACTGGCAGGAGGTCCAGGCGTGGTGGCAGTGCTGGACCTCCTCAGTGAAGTTGAAGCCAATAAGACGTGGTGCGGCACTTTCAGCCAGATAGAAACAGATCAAACTAGAGCTAAAAGTGAGTGAAAACTGAACTTAAGTTTATCAGGTGGACAGAGACACCACTCTACAAAAATGATCATATTGGTCTATCTGCTGTGAGAAAGCTGCTGTTTGGCACTATTTTACCTTCCACCACCAGTCTGTGGAAGTTTTCAAGATTTGGAATTGAAATTTCCTTAATCTTGGAAACAATAACAACTCACAAACCCTGTTTAGCTTTTGCCAGAGGTTGCCAGAGGTTTTAGACAGAACACAGTTTTTCAGCTTGTTGCTCAGTTTGGTCAGTACTTAAAGAAAAAATCAGAAACATATACATAACATATTTATGAAACTGTCTAATAAGTAAATTCTTAAGTAAGGAATGCCCGACATTTGATGGTTCAACATGCTTTTATACTTGGAGCACAGATCATACTGTAGAATAACAGGTGAGAAGACTCTCACGTCCACATCCCGACTTTAACACAAGAAATGTAATGAGTTTTTTAGACACTCATCCTGATCACACATCCAGTCATATTTAATTTCAGATTTTGTACAAAAAACAGAACTGTTGGCTCAAAGCAACACCGATGATGAAGACGACGACGATGACGACAGCGTTGATGACGAGGGGAACTACGTCAACGAGCTACCTGTAAGTTAAAGCAACTCACTAATGTTTGAACATTTGTTGTAAAACAGCAGTTCGCTCAGGTTTTCCGTTTGTCTTTTCAGATTGGTCACGGCCACTCCAGCGCACGATGAGACCATTCACTCACTATCACAAGCATGCGAATGATCTCTGACACCCTGACAACAGTGAGCCTATGAACCAACGCAGTCATTTTTCTTTCCCCAGCTGTGATGACAGTGTTAATTTAAGATCCTACAATGACCGGCTGAGAAGTAAAACCGAAAATGAAAAATGACTATACCGAGAACAGAGAATCTGTGGGGGTTAAATTCTGCAGCAACAAATTTCAGTTTTATGAGGCCTATGAAATCAGGCTCCAGATGCAAGTGTGTAGATTTAAAACCCAAACTGCTTAATTTCCACTCTCACAACGGTAATGCCTGCCCCCATGATGATGTTACAGATGACTCAACACTTATCCAAAACAGTTTACGCAAAGGCTGAATGTGGGAACGTAGTAAGACAAACACGCGTTTATCTAAGCACGACTGATAAACTACTTGATTTAGTTACTATAGTTCTCAAACCCGACTGATCATTAACCATGACATTAGCTCGGCGAGACTGCATTTTGTCAGACAAATGCTAGAGGTGCAGTCAGCCGATCACTTTATTAGTTCATCTGGGGAACAAATTTCATGGTCATCCACTAGTTATGGTCTGCAGACCAGAATAATGGTCCATCTCTACAGCAAGAAAATCCTTTAGTACATGTTTTATCATTTCTACTAGAAAAATGTCATTTTATTGATCAGCCCTTTTCTCCACAGTGTCTTATCTGACATCACACGTAGTTTACCGGCCAACATGTTTGAGCTTCAGTCCAATTTTACTGACAACTCCTGAGAATGTCTGAATTTACAAATTAATTTTTTACAGTGTATTTATGTGTTATGTCGTTCCTGTATCTGTAATCATATTGTGTGAATTAGAAATGTTTTTTTTAAATGACTATGATTAAAATTTCAACAAAACCTCTACTAGATTTAAATTTAGATATAATTTCTCCCATCATCTTAAATTATTCTACAATACGAGCCAGTGTTTTTACATCTAACTGTAGTTTGCTAAAAACAAAGCACACAGTGAAGTGTATGATGCGTCCAGAAAATATTCACCTCTCAATAAAGAGAGGAAGATGTTCTTTAGGAGCAGATTAGCCTAGCTTAGCAATAGGACAGGAGCAGCTAGCCTGGTCAGTTCAACTGTTAAGGGGTTATATACTAGATCTCTTCTTTTGAAATAACAAGCAGCATTTTTCCTTAAATATGATTCTAAAACGCACTTCCTGTTAAACTTACACGTGTTTTTGTGTAGTGATGGAAGTTGCAGATCACAAACATTGCTTGACACAGTTTTTAACAGTTTTATTGGTAATGAACTGGTTTCGTCTGTAAAAGGACAGAGATGGGAAAGAGAGAAGAAAAATGTTTCCACTGTGGTGAGTCCAATGTTTTTACCAGTTTGTCTTTACTCCAGCGTGTGAAAAAGTCTGTACGTACATCCTGAAAACCTTCTAATCAAATAAGACATAAACCTCTCCGGTGAGACGTTTCTGTCTTTTCACTTCTTTTCTAAAAGATGGGGGTAAAAATTAGGACGTGTTAAATTCATGTCAGGAGGTGGGAATGTTTGAGATTTCAGCTCACAGCGACGCTGCCGTCCTCGCTCCTGAATACAGGTGTGATGAAGACGTTTCAGTTTGCAGAGGGATGAAAGGACAGCTGCTGGGTTGGGTGAGCCTGAACCTGAACAGCTACAACACAGACAGACAGACACACACAGGAGGAAAGTTTAAACCATTTCACGTGTCAAATTAATTTACTACAACTAGATCTACTGTAAATGGTTATTAGTTGGTGCAACTGATGAAACTATTAACACAAAGTCACAGCCACATGGATGGACAGACACAAAACAAAGTTGGGGGTAATGAGCATTCTAGTTTGTTCATTGGACAAACTGGCCGAGTCATACAAGGGGTGTTTAGAACAGTAGAATATATTTTGATATGATGCCACAATACTAGAAACTGGTTTAATACACTTCAAATCTAGTTTTTTTGGGAGTATGTTAACGTTACAAAGGTACCCAGCATCAGAGAAGCCTGTGTCTCCACAGATCACACATAATGATGAATAAAGGGGTTCACATTTAGCAATAAAAAGAACCTGACATTAGTATCTTAACGTGATTTACCTGGGGGGGGCCCAATGTAGAAGTGCTGTGGTGCTCCTTGTTGGTGTGGTGGGCCGTGCTGCGGGTTGGAGCCACTGCCCTGCTGAGGAGCGTAGTGCAGCATGACAGGTGGGGGCCCGTGCCCAGCAGAGTGGTGAGGTCCTGACATGCTGGCTGTGACATGAGCCTGCAGAAATCACACAACAAAGCGTAATGAGATACTTTACTGCTGAGTGAACACGGGTTGAGACCAGCTGATTTTCTTTTTGGTGCCACAATGGGATCAAGTAACTAAAAAAGCTCCAATCAAAGTTCAGTGGACCGAAAACATCACCATGAAAACATGATGGAAAAATGGCATTTCCCGTTTAATTCTGGAGAAAACGGAGTGTAGGAAACGTTTTATTAGCCTGGTGAGCTCAGCTCGGCAGTCGGATCAGACAGGACGGACAGTGATGATGAACCTCTAGAAGTTTCAACCTCACCTGTGTGAGCTGGCTGATTGAAGGGAAGCCGTGTGGCAGGGGCTGGTGGGTGGGGAGGCCGTATCCCTGCATGGTGTAGGAAGTCTGCGGGGAGCTGTGGCCTGCTGGCATGTTAGGAGTGTGAGCTGTCAGACCTCCGGCGTGGAACATCGCCTGAGGCTGAGGACCACCCTGATTCGACTGAGAGGGAGAACAAGTGAAATCACTTATAGAGAGATATAGGCCAGATCAGGACATTCATTTCATGAACTAACCCAAAGAGATTCATTTGCTTCTTAAATAGAGTTTCAATTAGCTTAAATCATAATGGACATTATTGTCTAGGTTGATGCATGCAGGTGCTGAAAGGCAGCGACAGGAATCCAAAGCACTGTGGTGTACGGAGAAGTTCGTCAGCGGCAGCCCCCACCTGAGTGTGTCCTGGGCTGGGTGCGGTGTGCTGGGGTGGTGGTTGATTCCCAGTGGGGGTGCTGGAGGGCTGAGGATGATGGATGGAACCCGAGTGGTGAGAGAATGACTGAGGAGCTGAGGAGAAGAAAAATGGTTTTCATACAGCAGCATTCAATTCTTAACAGAAACAACACAATCCTGCTATAAAATAAAAAGAGCATGCGTCAGTTACAGCAGGACATGATCCTCCTCTTTCTACTTACCATACATGGCCTGCTGTGGACCCTCAGGCTGATGCTGAGGATACTGAGGGCCTGGAGGAGCCATAGGCTGAGGGGGGGCCCCGGATGTCAACATCCTTGCACCGCCCTGCAGCACCGAGTAAACGGGCTGAAAAATCAAACCAGAAGAAGATTACATCATCCACTGACAGAAGTAAAAGGAGAATGTAATATAAAGCTTTAGGTCATCTGCAGCTGTATCACGACTCAGATGAGGCTCAGGAGTGATAATCACATTTTTAGTTTCAGGTTTAGATGCCAAGTACCGTCCAACCACAGTGTTTCTGTGCGTTTAGCTCCTTCTCTTCCTGTTTCACGTCAGTGTGCAGTCACACTATTAAATAAGGCAACTATGTTCTCAGCATATGACCTCACGAGGGGTCGCCTGATGTGTTAACAGACGCAAGCTACAGTAGAATAAGTGCAGCCACAGAACCACAACACGGTTCGTTCCATGAACTGTGAACCTGCTTGAGATGACTAACTAATGAGTGTGAAATGGAAATGAAATGTGAATATATTCTGCTATGTGAGTTATGCTTAAAACAGTGAGTATTAAAAATAAAAGTACATAAAATGTTTAGAGTGAAAATGAGCGTGTTGAGTTGAGAAGGCTGGGATCCTCTTAATAAAAGTTCTGTAACTAGTGTTTTACTGTTTGAGTCAGTGACAGGTTCTTTTCCTATGCTGAACATCACCGAGGAGATTGTACCTGGCCGTGGTAGTGTGGGGGCATGGCCTGGATCACCTGACCATACTGCAGGTAGGACTGCGGGTAAGGCGAAGCCACCAGAGGAGGACCTGCTGCTGAGGCGGCAGCTGAGATCAAGGGGGAGGCTGGGGAGGCGTGATGCTCCAGCCGGGGTCCCACCACTGGACATGAAACAGCAGAGTAAGAGTTGCCCCTTTTACTCGCGATACAAGACCCACATTGGAACATTTAAACTTGCTAATGAAACAATACTAATAGTTCAAAATAGAAAAAAAAAGTTACAATATTTTGGTCAATTCCATTTTATTCTATCTATAGGAATATTCATGGAACTACAGGACCCATACTGGAAGATGTAAACACTCAGAAGGTTGTGTGGGCTGCAGTTAAATACAACCTCTTATCATTACTGATTAAGTTGCTGATTATTTCCTTGACGTGTCTAATGTTTGTGCGCAGCGTATACCTTTAGCTCTGGGGTATTTGCCCTGGTTAACAGTCGACATTGTGTACTGATATATTTGTGGAGCCTGGAGACAAGGAGACATCAAAAGAGTGACATCAATTGTTTTTTACAATATATTGTTTTCTGTGTCAGACGTGGTCAACTAGAGCTCAGGGTGTCAAACCTGGATGGAGTGCCCCTGGATGGGGATGGGGGAGACGTAGGACAGGTAGGGGCCAGGTGGGTTGCTATAGATGGCTGGCCCTCCTGGCTGGCCTGGAGGAGGCAGGACCACGGAGGGGGTGGGAGGAGCCGGTCGAGGAGGGGTGGGCGTGGGCGCAGGCTTCTGTTCAGAGAAAGACGTAAAGTCAGAGAGAACAATCCGAATCAAACCGAGCTTCATACGTCACCGGTGAGTTTCACACTAACAACCAGTAAAATGACGAAAGTGTGTTATATAATCATATTATTGTTAAATAAGCGTAAAACTTTCAACCCTAACACTGAAACTATTATTCTTTCTTTACAGCGGGCTAATAATACAGGACACTTACAATGTTTTTAATGGTTTTCACAGTGAATAAAAACGTATCACACAATTAGTAAAACTCAACACGCAGTGATTTTCTGTCAGTCCTGTCAGTGACCGCACATATGAACAAACTGCATCGTCACATCCACCAGGTGTGGAAACACAGCGATCAGGTGCTTTTTAGCAAAAGGCAGCAGGTGAGTTTCTGTATTGTTGCTTTAGTTTTTCTTCACTAACTGGGAATGTACGTACTTCATATAGTACTTTTTATTTAAAAAGTATATATTTAAGTGTGTGTGTGTGTGTGTGTGTGTGTGTGTGTGTGTGTGTGTGTGTGTGTGTGTGTGTGTGCAGCGGTTTCAACAAACTAACCATGACTGTGTTTCCTTTTATGGGCAGAAATTCTTTAGCATTTGGATTCAGTGTTGAGTTCTTCACTTGCCTGAAATAAAGAAAACAAGAAAGATCATAAAAAAAAATGTATCCCTCTGAAAATGTTTGTGTTTTGACCACAAATTCCATTCTTCTCTCCTCAGAACTGTGAAAACTGTGTCAGTGTGCATCACCAACTTCGTTGTCAAAAATGTACACGGTCCATTTTGCTGCTGTACACAACAACGTTACAGTCAGCAGCACCACCTGAGATGAAACTGCAATGGAGTTAAAAAAAAACAAAGCCTGATTCAAAAAGCTGTAAAACACCAAGAAGCAGGGAGGCCATCGTTTTTGGAGTTGAATGTCTCTAGAAACTTGGCAGATGTTCTGGAGTGGTCACGCCATTAACAGCAGATACTTACGCTGCAGCCGCAGTAGCAGCCTCTGCTCGTTCACTGCTCTCTGGACAGGCCTCCTCGCCGCTGATGGAGGTCAGGGTTGTTCCAGGCCGCTCCATCTCTGGCCCTGAGGACTGGGGGCCAGATGAAGCTGCAGGGGATGTGGTGGGCAGAGCTGCCTCTGGCGCTTGTTGCAGATCTGCAGAGGAGGTGGCAGGTTTGGGTGGGCTGGGGGAGGATGAGGAGTCTGCAGGTGGTGCAGAGCTCTGCTGAGGAGGATCTGCAGAGGCTGGGCTCATTGAAGGAGAGGAGCTGGGCTGCAGCTGAGAGACACGTCAGATGACAAGTGAAAAAACTACAGTGACAAAAGCATCAAAACTCCACCAGATGATTTATTATTTTAAACTTTTCCATCATTAATGAGATTCACATTATGTCTATACTGCGTTTGTAATCTCCAATTCAACACAGTGAACTAGATTAAGAGGAATTGACACTAAGAAAACATGTTTTTACCAGAGAACTTTGTAATTTTACTCTTTACAAGCTAATCTACAATTTTATTCTCTTCTCAGTCATTAATAAAAGTCAAAATAAAAGATTGGGTTTTTCTTATTTAGCAAACTTGACTGGAAATAAGGAATTATAATTTTTGTGGACCACTCATATTGGGATTATTCAGGCTAAACGTAGTTCCTAAATGGCTGAGCATAAAGAAACTCTAAAAGCAACAGGTG
The DNA here is from genome assembly GCA_032270685.1 of Microctenopoma stevenorrisi. Taxonomy (NCBI): domain Eukaryota; kingdom Metazoa; phylum Chordata; class Actinopteri; order Anabantiformes; family Anabantidae; genus Microctenopoma; species Microctenopoma stevenorrisi. The sequence goes on from JAUMTR010000026.1 coordinate 3,408,900, forward strand.
GCCCAGACTTGAGCGGGACTCAAGGTCACTCACAACCGTCTTACCCTGAACTCTTTGCCAAACTTGCGGAGTTCCTCTAACTGAGATCTCTGCTGCACTGACGGAGCTGGAAAAGAGGAAATGAGGTATAGGTTAGAAGAAGAAGAATATTATGCTCATTAGAAGCGTCCTGTCTCATGCTGAAAAACCAGGCCCATGCATTTGTTGCTACTAGACTGGACTTCTGTAATTTATTACTGATAGGATGTTCTAATAATGCATATTAGCAGATGACCATCCACCCTGAGCCTGGTTCTGCTGGAGGTTTCTTCTGTTAAAGGCTTTCTACATTATTCTATATACTGTTACTGTCTGTAAGGCCTTAAACTTTGAGATGACTTGTTTATTTGGTGCTATATAAATAAACTGAATTCAAATTGAACTGAGGCCGACATCAGATCCATCACAGAGGTGTTATTTCTCTAATATAGCTGCAGTATTATGTCACCACAAGCACAAGAGGTACAGAGCAAGGAACCAGTGGGGAGTCTCCTGAAGGACAGACGTTACCTTTGCTGCTCTTGCCTTCCTGTGGACTAGAAAGACTTTCAGCTCGCTCTTTAATTGCTGTGCTGAGGATTTCATTCACTGTGGAAAACAACAAGACTGAACCCAGCTAGAAACATCTGTACATTGATTACATATCCAACACGTTAACATGTTTTAATCAGAGCAAATAATGAAATATGTTTTCTAAAATTCTGTCGACGAAGCAACTAACTCAGGAAATGTGTTAATAAACCGTTAAAACCAGTTGTACGATGATATTATTATGTATCTGAGTTTTTGTATTTAGACTGATCACTGATCAATATTTAATAATCCTTAAATGTCTCACCATCAACAGGGAACAGCGGGGTGGGGCCAGAGGGTTTGGTGATGGTGGTGGTTGCTGTGGTAACAATGGAAGTGGAGGAGTCCAGGTAGGAAGGGCCCAGCAGGGGGTGCTGAGGAGGGGGATCTGGTTTTGATGTACGAGCAACTAATGGGGGAGAGATGCATCAACAGACAAAGAAACGAAGATGAAGGGAAGTGACTGAAGGCTTAGAGAGTAAAATAAGAAATACTCATGAATGTTCTTCCGTTTAATTTATTAGACCATGAACCACAACAGGAACAGGAGCAGGTAGGACCTGGTTTGGATGAAGCATTGTCTACGTGTGTGAGTAGTAAACTGTCCTCCTATGATTCCACATTATTGTCACATGTGTAGTATAAGTATAAGCAGAATAAACTGTCACAGATGTAATTTGCTTTTGGAACGTATCTAACTTTGTAGAAGTCTTTCACTCTCCTTCATGAGACACTCATGACGAGTGTGTTACCTTCAAATAGATCACATGTAAAAAAGACATAGGACCTAATGTCAGGTTTTCTGGGATTACATAACAACTCCATGGATTTATTTACCTGCAGGGGAGGACTGGGAATTTGGGGTTCGAAGATTCCTGTTATTCTGAAGTCTCTGGGACTTCGGGGAGGTTCTCGGAGCGACTAAAGTGGAGAAACAAGCAGTCAGGTCAGACCAATGGACACAGAAACACACATGTACACACACACACACGCACGCACTGAGCAATGTCTTAGATATAAAGGCTTTAAATGTGACATAGCAAGAAACAAGTAAGGAAAAATTAACAATATTTAAATGTTGTTAGTCTTTTGTCTACAACCCTTTTAACAGTCCGACTTGCTTTTGACCACAACTTCACCAGGTGGATTCTGGTGGACAATCTTCATCTGTACAGAGTCATTCTGACTAACTCTCGACAATCCTCCTTCTACTTTCGGTGCCTTTGTTGTGAGAGAAGTTAGTAATATTAGTTTGTGAAGTTCTGAAAAACTATCTATGAGCTAGAATACGCATGAGCCAGAATATTAACACCTGTGTGGCTTTAAACAAACAAACACACGAGAAGATCAGTTAACAACGATAGTTCTTAAAGAACAACCTACTGTTGAAAGAGAAGAAATCGGAAAAGAAAATGGTGTTAAAGAAATGCACTGGTACTAGACAAAGAGTCTCTGTATTCCATACCTCCATTAACAGAGACGGTGTCAGCAAGCGTCGTTGGATGTGAGAGGGATTGTGGGAGAACGTGATTGGTGCAGGGATGGCTGCTGGCTGCAGGAGGGCTGCTTTGAGTTTGATGTGGAGAGAAGGAAGTTCTGACAGACAGAGGGCTGCTCCGATCAGAGGCTGGTTTGGGTGAAGAGGAGCTGGGTGGGGGGTGTCTGGTGGTCGTCTGTGTAGAATTCCGACCGGAGGATCCGCTCCTCATGGTACCGGCAGACAGGCTGATCTCCCGAGCCCGTTGTGGGAGAGGAATGTATTTACCTTCCCTGGGAAACCAGATCAAAGACGAGAGGTGGTGTGAGGAATTCTTAGAAGCTGATTGGACAGAGTTTAGAGCTACCACACAAACAGAAGAGCAGGTGGGTTTTCAAACAGAACCCAGACAGGAAAAGTCCAAAAGTGTAAATTCAGTGTCTAAAACCAAGCTTTTTTAGACAGAACATGTGCTTTATGGTCCAGCACCTCGTTTCATCTTGTTGCTTCTGGCAGCAGTTGTGAGTAAATGCTAGTGTGCCAGGACGTTCTGACAGGCAGAGGGTTTCACTGGCAGCAATGCATGCCCAGACTATGACCCACTCATTCTGATGAGCTTGAGTTTGTGCTGTGTATTCAGTTACTTTTACCTGCTAGCAGAGGAGATTCCAGGACTGGACCTGTCCTCCCTCTCTCGGATCACAGAGCTGTATTTATCCTCCTCACTTTTTCCCTCGTCATTCTCTAAAGAGACCCGCCGGTTGGACTGCAGGCTGCCCTCGATCTCGCTGGCTAACCGAGCTGCTCGTGCTTCGCGCTGTCGGAAACCCTCCGAGTTTCCCCTCTCCAATGGCATCCTGGGAGACAAATATACCACAACAATAACAGATCGTTAATAAAGTCCTGATAAAGCTTGTTTATAGCTGAATTATTTCAGAAAAAGACTGATAGATTAGGATCTCAGTCAGGAAATTCTCCTAGACTTGCTGTTTGTAAATGTTTTCTGCTGTAGATGTTGAATCGATTTTGCCAAAGACGTAGACTCACGTGTACATGGAGAGGCTGGAGTCATATGTGGACTTGACACCGTAAGTCTCCTCGTTAAATTTGAACATCTCATTCGCATCCCAGCCGTTCGACTAGAAGAGAAAATAACATTGAAGGCAAAAACATTTCTCTTTGCATCAACACAATATCTCGTACTTCTTAAGTAACGTTTACCTCTTTGAAACACAGGCTGATAAATAATGATGTATCGGCCTAGCCAATAATCACTCCAGTTTTAAACCCTCTAACGGACTTTGGACTTTACTTAATAACCCAATCTGTCATGTCTAACATGTGCACGTGTGCGTTTCCTCACTGTGTCCGACTCCAGCTCGAAGTTTTCTCCATTTCCGTCTTCGTCCCACCTTTGCAACACCTTCTCCCTGTGCTCCCCGTTCACCCGTGAAGAGCTGATGGCCGAATCAGTGAATGTGTCTGAATGCACACAACCACATGAACACAGATGAGCAGATGTATCACCAAATACCACTGATGGTACAGCACGTTTTATCAACATACCTGATGAAAGAAGCTGTAAATAGAACCTGTCACCATATGTGCATTCTGTAATCACCCAGTGGATGAAAGGGCAGCGTGAGAAATTAGAGCCAGATCGTGTCTAAGGCCTTCGCCTCTTCTACTTGAGCATGTACGGCTTCTCTCAGGCTGCTTTCATGTACAGAGCGGTGCCCTTTCATCTGTCTCCACTAGCCTAGCCTATTCAGGACAGGTGAGTAGTAAAACCACCCTGAAAGATAAATTTGAGGTCTCCTACCAACTTTTGTCAGACTGAAAAAGTCACTTTCAAGAGTAACGAAATGTTTCAACCCAACCAAAAATAAATCTTAATTTCTTATTTTAATAATTGATATAAGTAAAAAAAAAATTGTTTGGACAAAAAGATTGCAAAAGCTTTTATTCTTAAATGGTACAACAATCTATCACGGGAAGCCGTCTCAAGTGGTCTTTAAAGGAGTAGTACTGAGTAGTAGTAGTAGTAAAATAGAATAATCTCTTAGCCGTTTCCTTTATGATAAACAAAGCAAATCGTGTCCTTCATGAGTGTACCTCTTATGGCGAAGTTAAGGTCGACATCCCGACATGTCATGGTGACCAGTTCAGCCGGGCTGAAGATCATGGTGTCAGTGATATCCTCAATTTTGGGTCGAGGGGATAGGTTTCCTCCACCTCCTTCGTCACCTCCTCCTCCTCCATCCCCATTGCTGCGTTTGTGAACAGCATCAACGGCCAACTCACACTGGGAGCAGACACACAGATAGATCAGAGTTGGTAGACTGTTCAACAACTGCTGCGGGCTTGAGCATCTATGCGACATTTGTGACCATAATGTGCCAGATAGGAACATTTTTACATAAACTCAGAAAAATTGAATAAAAAGAGCTCCGAGCTTACCTGTGAGCTCAGAGTTTTGAATATGCCCTCATACACCGTACCATTTTTCACTCTCACATCACATGTGGAGCCCTAAAAGGTCGTGGAGAAAGTGTACATGTTTGTGTTGAGATCTGCCTAAAATGTTTAGCCAGGACTTAAGGCAGGTAGAAGAGTGTACTACTCACCACGACTGCTGTGAGAAAATGAAGCATGCGGGCATTGTTGTAGACGCCTTCAAATACCTGCAAACACAGATACGTGAGAAAAAGTGACACTGACATATCGTTTGACTGACAATAGGAACATTTTCCCATATTTGTGAAGCTAAGAATAACATACAATATATTTTTATTATATAAAAATGTAACATATTGTATTATATATTGTATTGTATTAGTAACATATTGTATAACTACAACATGTCGTAGACGTGTCGTTAAAAATCTATCAATCAAACGGGACCATTACTCCCATGTCGGCAGTAGGGAAGCAAAAGTACACCCTGTTGGAATAAATAATTCCTCAGCTGCTAATAACATTTACAGCTTACTGCCCTGATGGATACACTGAGCTGTCACTACTCACTAAGCTGCGTACAGGAGATGACTGAGCTTGTGGTGGTGGTTTCATTGTGTTCCTGGTCCTGCAAAGGTTGAAAAACACAAAGTCAGCTAGGAGCTAAAGGTATCATCTGCGTCCCTTCAGTGAGAACAATAAACACAGGCTTCACATAGGCAACACATTTCTAGCAGACAGGAAACATAATTATTGTCATGGCATGGACTGGAAACAAATAAATCAACTACCATGATGTTAACCGTTTCTCTTGAAAAGAAAATACGAAAAACTGCCTGATGTTGTTTTGTAATACAGAAAAGCGAAATTGGCTAGCTAAATAAGCTAACGCGGCTAGCTTGGCGCAGACGACGAATTTAACCAACAGAGAGCAGCTAGAACTGAAGTCGTCGCCAGTTTAAAAACTGACAGGAGAGAAAGTCTTAGTGTGGAAGTTATACTTTTTAGTCATGTGCATCCCTCTTAAGCCAGTTTCGTCTATTCCAGGAAAAAGCCACACGATTTGACAGGCCAAACACGGTACACCGCTGAAAAACAACAACAAAATACAGCACCGGGTGCGTTCGATTTGTAAAAACCCGGTAACTGCTGCACATCTGACGCGGATCAACTCTGGCGGGCGGGGTGGCTTTAGCCGTCCAATTACGACACACGTAGTTTCTTTTAATTATGATATTAGCTCTCGGGGTTTAAAACGTGACCCTTTCCAATAGTTTAATTATTAAAGAGGGTTTAATACTGTCGTATATCACCAATATGTCAAAAGCAACCGGGCTCAACTGAGCTTTTCTTACGAACGCACCAAATTTAAACCCCGCCTATTGATCAGCTATAAAGCCCGATTGGACAAGTTCCTGCCAATCATTCCTGACCTTTTATCTAATTGGTTTGTCTTGCTGGCAATCACGAAATGTACGGGTTGATTCTTAAAAGTTCCAATGTAATTGATAGCGGATGACGTTTTGTTTTGTTCTTTTCAAGATATTGAGAATTATACATTTTTATCAACAAATGCGGACTGAGTTTTAACCATAAGCAAACAGTTATATGTTTTTAAAAGTTGTCAACCTATTTGTCAAAAAAGAAGAAATGACCCAATTTAACCTTTGAGCAACTTTGTTTTTTGCTGGGCTTGTACTCAGTCACCCACAGAAGACAACAACAAGACGTAATGCTCCAGACGTTAATAAGGTTCAGCCAATTTCTTTAATCTAACCAATGTTTTTCTTTTCATTTCATAAGTAGCATATTATTCATATACAATGCATTGTGCCTGACTTTATTATATAGGTGTGTGAGTTGTACTGGGGCTGTATCAATGATTATTTCTTTAGTTCATTAAATACTTGCTGCATATAGAAGGTCAAAATTTGCATTGTCATTTTCTTAGGTTCAAATATGAAAATCTTAAGCCCATGTTTCTGTACTTTAATATCCAGTCAGTTTATGTACTTACAAATGAAATACATCTTAAAGCGGAAGAAAAAATGACCACAGAGACCATTATGTTTCACTATATTTATATTATATCATCATCATCATTAAATTCAATGTAGTACCTGAAACTAACCACATAGGGTGGGCAGACAACACTGCCCACCCTCAACACACGGTCCCAGCAAAGAGAGAAAAGAGACAGAGAAAGGCACAAAGAGTTTTGAAACTGAGAATAAGGAACAGAACATGATGGTTGAGATGGGAAAGGTGCATACAGACAAATACATGAGCAAAGAAAAAAAAATAAATGACTGGGTAGGTAATGCGCTTTGTTAAAGAAACAGTTAAGATCTAAATCGACTGATGACTGGAGAAAGCATAACACAGGAGCAGGCAGAGGCTGATGACGACAGACAGAAAGGCACAAGTAGAAAAAGGTATTTTCATCGACATTTTCTGCTAATTGTATATATTTTTTACCCTTGTTGAATGTATACTGAAGCTGAGGAGGAGTAGACAGCATGAAAAGAAAAGGGAGGGCTACTGTAGCCTTGAGAATGAGGCATTATAGAATTTTTTCCTTCTTTTATCCAAAAAATAAAAAAAGGCACAAAGACATTTCAACTGAAGGTGGAACAGGTGTTACATGGAGTAAGCATACAAAATAAAAAGGTGTCTTAAAAACAAATCAAATGAATACTATTATTCTGACCGTCATAATTATTATTTCCATCAATATTATTGTTATTGGTATCATCATAATTTCTCTCTGAAAGAAAACGCATCTCTACCAGTTCAGCTTTTTTTGTATCAGAGAGAAAAAGAGAGAGAAAAAGAGAGAGAGACATACTGTATACCGAGTGTGACTGAGGTAAATGTTTTCCGCCTGCTGTAGATCATGTGCCACTTAGACCCAACACATGGCATTCTCTGTAGTGTCTCGTCAACATCACACCAAACTCCATTTAAAAATCAGTTTAATGTTGTTGTTGTGTGGTGGCAAACGTTTACCACACAACTTTCCTACAAATCAACTAGTAATTAATATCGATAAGTCTAAATGTTATTATCACCCACAACGTTGCTCCACTAAAGTGCTCAATGATGGTCATAAGGGCTGCTACCAATGATTTTTGGTTTCACTGCATACATAGTCCAGAAAATGCCAGAAAAGTGTGAAATACATAGATATCCAGAAGCTGCAGTAAAGGCTTTAAATCGCTTGTGCTGTTCGACCAACCAAACAGACAAATTAATATAACAAAAGTATCACATATTGGCAACTGTAAGAAATTTGATTCAGCACATATTATAGCACATATTACTATTTGATTATCAAAATCGTGCGTCAGACTTTCCATCGACTGATTAATCGATTCATCAGATGAAGAGATTGTGCCAAAGAATTAATTCATTATAAAGTGAAACTGAGTTCACTTCTATCAACTAGTTATTAATTCTTTAGAGATTAATTATAACCACCAATGAAACGTCTTGAGCATCAAGAAGTAACAAGTAAAAAAAGGACATATTGCTGGTGTTCACTATTCTCTATAAAGGGGCCCTGAAGTTGTTCATGTGATAATTACTAATGTCTTATATGATTTATTAGAAGTCAAAGATTCATTAGCACTCAGTGAGGGACATTTATAGCCACATTACCACCTAAAAAGTGCCACCATCTGCCCTTAGGTTGTCTAAAATGGGTTAGGGGCTTATAACTGGTTTATAAATAAATATAAAAGTTATTTATTAACCACGACTTATTGTCAGTTAAACATATAAGTCATTAAATGGAACCAATATCATAGTTGTCTGCTTTGTAAACTTTCTAAAAATCTTACTTCAGAGGGAGTACTAACCTGCATAATTTGCACAAAACTACACCCAGAACTACTACAATACATTCTTCCACCACTGAAATTGGACCCATCTTCCTCGTATAAATCCACATGAAGCTTGTATATTTTTTTTTAAATATTTGAATCTACAAGCGTCACTTTTGTCAGTCTAATATTACCAATGTGTACATTTGTCCAGTGTGCTAAATCTGGATAAAGTCTAGACCAAGTGATGTTTACATTCCACAAACTATATACACATTGCTTTTAACCACACGAAAAATATAACTGCATTCATGTGGGTTCTCCTGGGCTACATGCAAATCAGAGTCAGTCCTGCTCCAGTCCAACAGGCAGCAATGCGTCTCACACTGTTGGGAAATGGCCAAAAAGTGTCATATTGGAAATACAGCTGTTATTAGTAAGTAATTTCGGCAGCTGTTGGGAGGAAACAGACCCTACAGAGGTTGTATAGAGATTTTGAACTGACAGATTTGTTTACGTTTGAAGGAATTTGGTCTATGATGCTCCTCAGCTGCATTTACAGGATTTTTACAGGGTTTGGTCTGACAGCTATCTGATCCATCAAAAGACACGAGAAGTGGCTCAGTGTTAAATGGGCGTCAAAGTCAGCCCCCTTTGCAATAATTTTCTTTTTTTTTTCATTTTTATAATATTGAACCTGGTGTTAAAACCAAAACAGTCAACCATCATCATGTCATTAGTGTTAGTACTATAATACATTCAATCAGATATTGTGTTTATAGTTTATTTCAAATTCACATTTCACATCTAGTTATCGTAACGTACCACGATGATGTACCAAAGCTAATATGTTGATGTTATTTTGATGTTGATTTGCTACATGTAAATGTAGTTCAGTGCTTTTAAACGGAGACTGCTGTAACATTGTTCCTGTTCCAGTGAGAGTGTAATGTACTGGGTCTACATGCCACAGTAGAAATGTCTGTAGAGTATGTTTGGCCTCTGGCTAGCGTGTACCGTCTTGGCAGGACCACTGTGAGGTATTGGGACTGCTGGCTTCACAGGGCTCAAGCTCTCACCACTGCTCATTTGTGCAAACAAGAACGAGCCTGCTGCGAGGCGTACCGGCAAAAAACTAAGCTTATTTGACTAGAAAAAAAAAAGAAAAAAGAAATGTACCGCTAGTTAGTGTTGTAAAGCTGCTCTCACCCGTCTCTCCGTCTACTCCGTTCTCTCTCTCTCTCTCACATAGTGTTAGTACATTTACACCGCCTCCTTCTCCTCCACATCGCTAACAAAATAAAAATACTGGTTATGAATGGCTATGATGTACGCCGCCTCATCCAATCTCACTTTCGTTCGTACACACTGTCGGATACACACAAAGACGCACACATACGCTCCTCCTCCCTATCCTGGAATTCCCTTCTTCAGAAGAAGGAGTACTGGTTGTCGATGGCTCGGGGCGCCCTCGCTCCATCCCTCTCTTCTCCCTCCACAGCTTCTAGTTGGCGGAGAGGAGTGTCCCTGTCCCTCTCCTCCCAGTCCTCCACTCCTCCTCCACTTCCACCTCCACTGCCTCCACTTCCCCCTCCTGTCGCTGCCATCGGTACCACTGCTGCAACTCCCCCTGCCAGCTCCGTCTCGTTTCCTCGCTCCTGGGGCGGAGTTGGGGGTGGCGGCCGGCCGGGAGGCAGAGGAGGAGGCTGAGGAGGACTACGGGGTCTGCTGGTCAAGTCTGTGTGCAGATGAGAGAAAGAAAAAAATAAGGAAAAGGGGAAAATTAGATAAAAGGGTAAATAAAGGGAGGTGAGGGAAGGGGATAACACAGCACAGTTGGAGGAAGGAAGAGAGAGAAAGAGAAAATGACAGTGAGTGGACGGATAGGTGGAAGAAGTCTGCGGTCACGAAGTCCATGGGAGTCATGGAGGCAGTCAATTTCAAGGACACACACACACACACACACACACACACACACACACACACACACAGGGACACAGACAGACAAACAGTTCTGCTGACATACAGAAACTATTTGAGCATTTTTCTCTAAAAACTAAACTAATCATCAGTTTTCCAGGTTTCCTGAAATGTGACGTGAACTAAGAGCCTACTGTCATGTTACTTTAGCTCAGGAGGAAATAACATTTATCCATTTGGTTTTTGGTTTGAAGGATGTTGATGTTGGTCAAAGTCAGATGGAGATGTGGCCAAAAAACTCCCTCTGTTCTTTGCCGCTGGACAGACATTCACAGACATTACCAAAAATGTTATGCTACTGGTATTTCTGAAATAAAACCTGTACGACATCTAACATACTAAATTACTTCGCATTATGTTCATGATTTGTAATAGTTATTTAATTTGGCTCAAACCTGATTAATGTAAACTGACTTTGTTTTCAGCTCATCCCAAGAAAATCATCATGTTAATATGTTAAAATTAAGATTAGAAATAAAGGTAATAACAGGTATAGGTATTTAATACGCACATTTTAATCACCTCACTCATTCACTCACTCGCTTGCCCTCAACCCAAACACTCCCTCTCTCTCAGCCGAGTCCGGTCTCACTTACACACAGTCAGAGATGGGGGTTGATGGAGAGTCAGGATGGCGCGTGGTGATGACATCACAGACTGTAGGCCGACTGCCTGCCCTGTCTCGGCCTGCAAAGGATGAGCCAACGGATACAACAAGACAACAACAACAGAGAGGTCAGAACCAATGAGTGCAGTAACAAGACGGGCAGATGGAAAAGGCTGCTAGTGCTCATGACACAGGTTAGTGGAGCCAGCGTGTTTGTGGCTTAATGTGGGAATTCGGAAACGTATTCCAAAACATAAAATACACACTGTTGTGTAACATCAAGGCATTTAAGCAAGGTCTGAAGCCTAAGAGAGAAATGAAAGATGAAGCAAGGCACATTTTAGGGAAAGAAAATGAAAAAAGAGATGCCTGAGATGGTAAATATCAACGACATGTGTGTAAAGACAACTCAGAGCAAAAGATGGCCAACACATATGGACACTGATACATAGATAGTTAGTACATTTCTTTCAGTTTTAATGACACACACACGCCATCATGGCTTCCTGGTGACCATCCAGACTTGTTTTTACTCAAGTTTCAACAGGCTGAGATGTTTAGCTCTTACTTAACAGGAAATACAACAACCACAACAATACTTCGGGGGTAATGACTAATTTGTGTACATTATAAATTCTTTTTCAGGCACAAATTATGTAACGTTGCTGCCTTCACTTCAGCTGAGGGTCTGGGAGAAGAGTTTTCCTTTTTCTAGCCTACAGATATAAACCTTTTAGGGAGACATGTTCTTCTAAGACAGAGAAGATCTCACAAACTATAGCACTCAACAACTAAATCTTGGCTTATTACCAGCATTTGCTCTTATATGACACTGAACCTTTGCAAAAGAGATATGGATAAAATGAATAAGATATGGGGTCAACATTTAAAATCACCACAGTATTTAAACAGCATCAAAACCACATTTGTTTCCTGTATGATTATCTGCTATCATAGCTTTTATGCTTCTTCATACCTGGCTGGCGAATGGCGGTAGCACCCACAAAGCTGATGAGTGTGACGTCCGAGGCGCCGCCAGACTCCAGGGGGATCGGGTGTACTCGGAAGTGCTCCAACATGTCAAAGATGGACTGAAACCAAAGGTGCTGCACTCGACACTGGCCGTCCTCGTTCAGGGACAGACGGAGGTGCTGTGGGGAACAAAACAAAGTCAGACAAGGACCAACAAGAATAAACACTAATCAAATTTTCACAATTCATTGGCATATTAGAAATAGACAGCATTAACCCGTGGGTAAAAATGCCTGCCGATTATAAACATAATGGTAAGAAGCAGCTATAAATAGTACTAAGGCAGGGGTTTTGATTTGATTTAAGATGGTCCAGACAGAGAAACTTTCCTAAAGCCCGGGTCTACAATATCCTCTTGTTTTAAATAATATCATTATAATGTATTTGTACATTAATATACATTTATATTTAACCTAAAGTAACTTGCCATTAAGCTATAATTCAATTAAATTTCAACAATTAGCTCTGGACTCTGGAGGGCTACATCCTGGCAATGGTGGATGCCCTTTGTGCCCTTTTTCTTACCACTCCTATGCTGGTGACTCTCAGCTCTATCCGTCTCTCCTACCAGATGATAACACACTTCAACTGTAAATTAAGTCTCTTGGACATATCAGTTTGGATGTCTGAGGGACACCTTCAACTGAACTTATCTAAAACTGAAATTCTGATCTTTCTGGGCAACCACTCTCCTCAGCAAAATATCTAAATTCAAATTGGCTCGCTATTGCCAACACCTACAGAGTCTGCGAGAAGCCTTGGGGTTTAGATAGATGGCGAACTGAGTCTGAATGATCATGCAGCTGCGATCTGCAGGTCCAGCAGGTTCGCGCTCTATAACATTTGAAAGATTAGGCCTCTTCTCTACGGCTCCCATGAGTTTAAATCCTTGATGTTTGCCTACAGGGCTGTGAATGGAAGTGCACCCTCCTTTATCAACACGCTAATAGTTGGCTACACTCTAGCACGCCCTCTCAGATCTGCAAATGAGAGGAGACTGAAAATCCCTTCTGCTCGTGGTTTCTGATCCTAATCCAGACTCCTCTCCTTGTGGTCCTAGCTGGTGGAACAACTTGCACTGCTCTATTGGACTAGATGAGACTATCACCACCTTGTTTAAAAAGTACTTCAAATTAATCTCGCACGCACGCACGCACGCACGCACGCACGCACGCACGCACGCACGCACGCACGCACGCACGCACGCACGCACGCAC
>JAUMTR010000026.1:3430341-3485598 GCA_032270685.1 Microctenopoma stevenorrisi
ATATATATAACACTGATCTAAAAATGTAAGGAACATTTGAAAACACAACAGATCTCAGTTGGAAAACAAATCGTGCTGTTTATATATCATACTGATATGGAATTGGTTATGTGTTATGAGCAGAAAGATGAAAAATCAGCAACATACAGTCACCAAGAAATTAAAATTGAAAAACAAAGTCAGCAACTCAAAACAGTATCAGTAGGTTGTTTGGCCCTTTCACGTCTGTCACATGAGCTCAGAGTGAACCTGCTCTCTAACTTAGAGTACAGTTACAGATGGTGCAGTTACCTGCTGTAAGCGTAGTACAAGTAGGGGAAGAGCAACACTCGACAACTGAAGAATGCGAACAGCATGAGGACTCCGTTCACTTTGTGCAGGAGCGTGTGCTGCTTCTTATACTGATAAGATCAAGAATAGGATCATGAAGAGTCAGATGAAAAAATGACAGAACGACTGATCATAACAGCTGTAACATGAATAGGAAAGTTACCAAACAGCTCAGAAAAACTCAAACTCAGTACATGATCCAGTGTTTGGAAAAACACAGGTCAGACATGAGCAGACCTATTTATGCTGCAGCATCAGAAGGTGTTGAAAGACTGAGATGTTTTCGCTCTGAGTTCTAGATTACTAGATTAACCCGCTCTACCTGCTGAGAATCCAGCTGAGTTTTTGTGAGGTACGTTCAAACTGTATAAACTTACAAGTGAGGAGGGGTGTGTGGATTACCTGAATCAGGACCTTCCCCAGAGAGACAGACGGCGTGCTGAGCTCAGCCAGAAACAGAATGCCCTGGAAGTAATCACCTTTACCCTGTCTCCACAGCTGACCAACACAAACAAACACAAACATTTTAAGTGTTCTTTAAGTGCCATATGTAATGAAGTTTATTTCTAGGTATTTACTCTTAAATCTCTATGAAAACTGAGAAAATTCCACCACTGGTGAAGACCAGTGAAAAGCAACTGAGAGCTAAAGGTGAAATGTTAGGGGGGAAAAAAATCAATACTTTATAATGTATATTGTTTGGCTGCTATAAAAGCAATTGACAGAGGCTGCATACCGGTAAAATGAACGTTTTTAAAGACTAAACTAAATAAATCATTCACATCATTGCTATAGTTACCAGTGAGGCTGGACAGCAGAAGGCCACCATGAAGATGTGATGCAGCACCATGAACAGCTCCTGTCTCAGGTAACCCCACACAGCAGCTCTCACCGACCCGACGCCTCCGGCCACCTCTTCATGACCTTTGACTTGCTGCTTGTGCCAGTAACACAGAAACATGGCGTAGATGTCGTAGGCAAAGTACGGTGTGGCAAAGAGGATGTAGCTGTCAGCCAGCCAGTGTCTGAAAAGGAAACGAGACACGGGTGGAGAGAGCCAGAAGAGTGGTTGACAAAGAAATGACACGAGAGATCAGATCTGATAAACTGATTAATACCTCAGCATGAAGTAAACTATCTAAACTGCAAATACAGATCTAAATCCACACCACTATAAGTCAGCTATAGTGTGTGTACTGGACATGTCGAGCAGACATAAACATCACAGTAAACGTAGTTTGTGTGTTTACGTCAGTAAAATTAGCAGACAGTGAGAGACCAGGTGGTTGATTTTTGTAAATAAAATGATAAACTGTCTAGAATATTTTATAAAAACAACTAAAAGTTCAAATGCTTTCTCCTTTCTTGCTCCATGATGTAAATAAGTACTCACATACTAACTAAGTGGCCTGGTAGCTCAATGGATAAGCATCAGACTGGGATGCAGAAGGTGATGGTGGTGCATTAGATCCCAGCCCATCACCCCCTAAAAGGTCTGTCCATGAGCAAGACCCTTGAGACTAACTCCTTGTGAGGTGCAGTGGATAAAAGCATCTGCCAAGTGAAGCAAAGTAACCTGACGTACAGTTTTAATATACTTGCATGTCATTTGAGTATGTATGTACTATAAGCAAGTGGCTTCCAAACCATAGATAAATCATTTTGTAGCATCTCTTTTTCATGAGATAACACTTCATATCTCACCTATTTATTATATTATATATTTGTGCACCACAACTTTTTTCTTTTCATGTCCAGGAACTGTTTTATCTGGCAACGTTTTGTAGAGAGTCAACCCTGAAGCCGGGATTAATTAGATTAAACTGGAGACAAATATGTCTGGTGGTATTAATGTTGTGGCTAATTAGTGTGATATTACGTATTGATTCTAATCAATCGACTTCATACACCACGGTGAAGTTTCCAATGAAACATTTCTGCTCGTTTCCTACCAAAGAGCTAAAGCGATGCTTAAGTTCAGATGAAGCTTTTCTCTGAACAATGAACCACAAACAGTCATGTTCATGTTCATTGTGCCTGTGGTGTGATTTGATAAACAAATGTAGCTCGGCGCTCAGACAAACCGCCTCTCCACTTTGACTGGCAAATGAACGAGCTGACTAGGGAAACCTGGGATTTGCTGAACCCATCTGCCACCTTCCTCGCACCCCTCCTCGTCATCGCCTCCCAGCATCCTCGGCGTGCAGGATTAGTGATCGCTAAGACTAAAATAGCTCTGCTGCTGCTGCTAGAGCTGCTCGGTTCTTAATTAGATTGTAGACTTGGGTCTTGTTAACAGACACAGGCCACAAACCAACGTCTGTATGTAAACATAAATAGTTGAAGTTAACATTTTCAACAGAAGTAAAAGTAACATATCTTTCAGCCCAAATGAATCAAGATCTGAAAGGATCCGCTGAGCTGCCCCCAGCAGTGTGAAAGTGTTTACAAATCTCATCGTTGAGCTTTTAGTTCCCAATTAGAAGTAAAACACAAAGTAGAGTTTTGTTATATCTGGTCATAAATCACAGTATTGGACTCCTTAAAGTTGACCTGATGATGTTGGATGAAAAGGTAGATGATTATTTTAAGGCCTCCTGGGGGGGACATGAAAGTCTGAGACATGTCATCACAATCCAACTCAACAGCTGTTGCTGTCGAAGAGATTCCCTCAAACACTTTGCTGTGATTGACACGTTTCTCTCAGCGATGCCAGTGGAAAACAAAAGGCATCAACCAAGTCACTGGGTTTCATCTTCTGGGGACTATGAATGCAGCCAGCACGGCTAGAAAATGAACATCAACACCGTAAGTTTCTTTTCTTTTCAAAACTATTTAAGGATTAAAGGCTCCACAATCTGTTGAAGTCATTTCTAATCCCATCTCACTACAGACTCATGACAACCATGGAGAATAAAACTTGAGTTTACTAGTTTACTAACTTACAACTAAAACATTTTGTCTGTGGACAACTTGACCAGATTAAACTCCCTGACAGTAAATAAAGTGACGCTATGTATAATGTATACTTCTGCTTTTGCTATATTAGGTAGATTTTGCTAAAACATATGTTTGCTTACTAGTTAAAGGAAAAGAATGACAGAGGAAATACAAAGAGACATTTAGAGCTCACCTGTCTCCAATGATGTCCCTGCAGGACGTGATGATGATACATCCGGCTGACGAGGCCATGACGGCCTGAATGGACGACACCAGACTGGGAACATTAAAAGAATCTGTGTGACTTGTTTGAGCAAAATCATGATGAATGTGCGCGTATAGCTTCACAGTTTGCTCTTGTGTTGTGTCTCTGCCTTACAGGGTCTGTGTTTGGAATTAAAACTACAGTAGGTACACACAGGTTAAAGCTGCTGATGGTTACAGTGTGTGTTGACAAACTACGGCTGTGAGGGTGAATTTTAGTTCACCATTGCTGTAGAGAGATAAAAGTGCGGTGTGTGGACGTGGTCCTACCGCGTAGACACGATGGCAGCGTCTCCCTCGCTCCATCCCATCACGTGCTTCAGCGCCCGTTTGGACAGCAGGAAGAGTCCCGGGAAGAAGACGGAGCCAGCAGCCACGAGGGACGACATGGCCCCTGGGTTCACCTGTGTCTTTGTTGTGCAAATAAATGGTGTATAGACATGTGTGTGTGGATTTATTCTCTCTCCCACACACACACACACACACCCTGTCTGGATGAGCTGTAGTGTTAAATGAGTGCAGGTTGTAGGAGCTCAGAGAAGAGGATCAGGAGGTTGGAGTTTACTGCTGCCACCTGTCAGAGGAGGTGCACTGATGAGGGAGGGACAGACTGTCCTCTGGCACACAGAGCACTAAGACTGAGTCCACCCCTGTTTTCACCCATGCTAGAAGTTGAGTTTTAACTCTGGGGAACAAAACTAGCGGTAGCATGAGATGAATTAATAAATAAGTGATAACGCTGTGATGTACGACTATTTAAACACTGCCAATACTAGTAACGCGTTACTGCCAGGCAAACAGAAATCATGGACCTTCTCTGATTGGTGCACGCTTCCAAAACTGCTGTCAGACCTTTCAACAGGTCCTTGACACGGTAGGCTTTGGCTGAACTAATAAACGATTAAGATCATATTCCTACTAAATAAGTATTAGAAAAACTATTTACATACTGATGAACTAGAAGTTATAACAGCAGTTTAGTCCAAATTTACTGAACAGGAAATAAATCTGTAGGAATGATTGAATCCTCCTCTTTTCCTACTATTTCAGTCTTTCTAATATTTATATGGTGTATTATGAATATTTTTATTTCTGAACATCATTTCACAAATTGGAAATCATATCCACATACAGAATTATTTAATTTCACACATTTTTCAGATCAATTTTGGTGAGAAAAGCATTAACTGCTCAACACGGCATAGGAAATATTATCCAGTGTCCATTTATTTATCATTCACTACTTTAAGTCTAAACTTTTTTTTAAGAAATTCAAGTATTTGTTGGGAACACAAGTCAAAAAACAAAACTTTATGCTAAAACAAAGACAAAAACATGTTCAAAACATCAGTTTCATATTTATAGTAATAAACACATCAAGTTTCTTTTCATAGAAGAAAACAAGTCTAATCTCTATAGATGACCAGCCGTCTGTCTTCTCCACTTTACTCCACCTCACTGCCATAAGCTGAAAACACCAGAGCTGAAACGAAGACTCTAAACACACTCGTCGGCTGATCTCAGAACAGTGCAGGGAGAGAAAAAGACCAAATACAGGTCATCTAGTTTCAAAACTGTTCCTATGCTGGAAGGATCTCTACTAACACAACAACAGGTTCAAAAGGAAAGAAAAAAGAAAAATTTAAAAACCCAAAGGGGAAAATTTCTTGATTAACTGTTCCATAAATGTAAAAGGCTGTGCCTCAACAGTCTGTCAAATGATTTTATTTTACTCATTTATACAGAGTCAAATGATCAGTGGATATGAATATATATAGTTTTATTTCTTTTCTCTTTTTGTATTTTTTATATGACTAGAAACTGATTATGTTTGAGTTTAAGACTTTGCTGGAACAAATACATTTAAAGAGGTTTAAAAAAGGATAAGAAGAAATCTTCTCAAAATAATCTGCAAAAATTATTTTATAATTAGAGGACTCTAACAACCACACTAATAAGTTTATTTTAAGTACCAATGTTTTAATCAAATGCCCAAATAAATCATTGCCACTTTAAATAACATCTTATTAGTGTTGACAGTGTGCAGAACTTTTTTTTTTCCATTTAGGGAACAATTATCAAAACATTTTCTCAGGTCTGGGCTCTAAAATGTCTAATTAGATCACAACAAACAAAAACTTTGAATAAAATCACTTCCTAAGATGAATTAAATAAAAATTACCACAAAATGTACGTTTTCTTCATTGTTGACAAACTCAACCATTGCACAGCATTCAAACCCAAAGTCTCTCCATGGGATAATAAATATACACATGCAGATATACAAGTTGGTCTCAGTGTTTCTCACAGAGACTCGCTGTGTCTTCCTGTAGAAGAGGTGCTGAGGTTTCAGGGGTTCAAAAGAATCATCAGGAAACTATCGGGGACCAAGGAGGGCGCTCGACCCTTCTGGAGGTTCAGAGATAGAAAAACAAAAAGGAGACGTATCCTACTGTGACAACACTTTGACTGTCGCTTCTCAAACTTCCAATCACGCGATCCGTGAACTGAACCAGGATCTAAAGTTTCCTTCCATGTGTTTTTTCCACATCACACAAAATTAGATTTAATCTGATCAGTGTGGTTGAGACCAGCTTTTAGCACGAGTTGTAGTGAATGCTGAGCGTTCGTGGCTGTTTATGCAGAGTATCCAGCAGCGCTGGAAGTAGTGACCCTTTTCAAGTTCCTGAGATCCTGTAGAAGGTTCCTGCAGTTAAAAATGGACAGCTGTCTGATCTAAGCATTTCTGCATTGATCCATTTATATTACTCAACCATTCCCCAACGTTTTAATTAAAACCTGCTCGTTGATGTTCATTGGTTTCATTTCCATAAACATCAACCTTCAGAGACTTGAATCTTCCTACAGATATTTTTTGTACAGGTTGCAGGTGATGAACAGAAACACTGATAAATCCATTCACACTATTCCCTCCTATCGACCGCGCACTGCTCGTTTGTTTCCCTTGATCAGTTTTCAGTATGCGTTTTAACCAAATAGCTTTGGTAACGCTGTAAATGTCAATGCATTTTATTTTAGGGATAAACAACAGATGACAATTCTTCCGTCTTAACACTGGTGAGTGTGTAAATTGTATTCACTGTCCATGACAAATAAAACAAAGTAAATACAATCAGGACTATAATGAAAAACGGGTGGTAGATGTGACCTAATATAAGAGTGTTCTTGAATGCATCACTGTAAAGATCTTTCAAGCTGATGAAAAATAGGGAATATCTTTGGTGGTGGTGGGGGGGGAAAATCAATGACACGGTCTATGTAAATGAATAAACAAGATTAACTGGCAGGTATTTTGACCCATCTAAATTATTTTTAAAAGACGCTCTGTGTTTTCAATATTCGGAAGTAGCCGAGTACTTTTTTTGGTTGGTCATCATCTTAGGCTCTGGGAAAATTTTACCAACCTAAATAAAATATCTGACATTCTATAAACCCCTGATCAACGGACAATTTGAAAGACATCAAACATGCTTGGGAGTTTTTATGGTCAGATGTAAGTTTTATACCTACGGAGGAGGATCAGGGCCACCGTTCTGAATTTAATCTCAGAATTCTCTCAACTAAACTTTTCATGGTGGCCCTAATCCTCTTCCGTATATACCAGACATACGCATGAAATCTACAAACTGAAACCATAGGATGCACAGTGAAAAGTCAGAAGTTGACTGGAGAGGGACCAATCTGCAGGAAGTCTCATGTCTCTGTAAGTTTGATTTAGGTGAACCAACACTGTCAACAGCAATGTTCACACAGCTTGTAGTCAACAGCACATGTTTGTTACTTTGACTTTAGTGGAGATTAATGTAACCTCAGCCATAGCTGAACACATTTGGTGCAAGAGCTGTCAAATAGTTTAATGTCATTGTGGTCACAGGACAGAAATCTCCTCAAACAAAATTCACATCACAGCAACAGAGAGCACATTGTCTTCTATCCAACATCTGATACGAGTATTTATCTATTTCAGCTCGGCTATAGTCCTGACAAAGGACCAATACTGGTGTGTCCTTACGTGGCTTTTTACAATTCAGTCTAAACGAGGAAACCTGAGCCTTAAACTGAAAAGGAACTAAAAACAACAACCTAAGAAGAAAAACAAAACAAAAAAAACAGCAGCATTTCACAGACAGCGTTCTTCTCTCAAAACCTCACACGGACTCTGAGCGGCACGAGAGACGAGGAGCGGGCACGAGGTAAAGAGGAGTCACTAAATCTGGGAGGAATGACAAAAAGGTTGTGAGGAAAGGTTTGGGTTCACACCTGGGGGTCCTCAGCTTCCGGCATAATTTTTTTTATTGTCCTCTATTCTTCGGGGTTGGAGGTAACCGATATGGCCACGGACGCACAGATGGGTTGCTTTAAACCAGAAGGATCAAGACACACACACTCTTCAACAAACACTCAATAAATAAAAGAATAATCACCTGCTCCTCCTCTTTCTTTTGTCTGCTGATGGCCCAAACGTTAGAGGCCAACAGAAAATAAAAAACTGGGGAAATTCGTCTACTTGTTTAGATTATACACGATGAAAGGGAAAGAGGTCATTGACCATTTTGTAGGGAGAAAAAAAACAAAGCTGCCAAAAATGTGTAGTTCTGGCATCGTTCCGCCTACACAACATCCCGTCATGATTTTCAAAATAAAACAGTTTGTTATCTGTTGACATGGGACTCAAGTGTGGGGGATTAATTCCTGTTTCATACAGTTTTCTTTGCCAACTTCTCTTGTCCCAGCTCTCTCTCTTGCACAATCTGGGCCATAGTTTTTTGAAACACTGATCCACCAACAAACAGCTGATCGTATAGAACAGGAGGAAAAGGAAGAGCAACAACAACAAAGCTAACTGTGTGTGAAGAAACACCTGGGGACTGTGGTTAAAACCTGCTACATCTGTTAAATTGCATTATTACCACTGCGCAGACGCACGACGACGCAGCGCGACAAAAAAAAAAATAACACAGTGAGTGATGTGTTTAAACGCAGTTCAAAAAAAGGGAAAGCCTTGGAGGTGTGGTCGGTTAATGGTGTTGTGTTGTTTGGTGGGTGATAACATCTTGTTGTGGCTGAACGAACTCAAGTGTCCGTAAATGTGGCCAGCCAGTTGGCCCCCCTGCCCCCGTTTATCGCTTTTTAAATTAAACCATATTGCACAGGGTTGGAATGACTTCAAAAATCAACTAACAACTCTACCAAACAATTAAAATCATTACTTCTTAATGTCTCTACTAACGGAGGTGGAAAATCCAATTGAGTACCGAGTTCAGTTATTTTCCTCGTTCTTTTTCCTCATCAAGCTCTTCAGCAGCATTTTTTTTTTTTGTTTCTTTTTTTTTCTTAAGTGAGCACCGAAAACGCATCAAACATTAGCCGCTTGGGTCGTTATGAACAGGTAAGTGGTATTTTTCATATTCGGGAAACTTTGTAGATTCTTAGGGGAAAAATATTAGAGGATTTTTATGGAGAAAGTCGGTTGTTTTTCCCCTGATGTAGTTGGCTGTATAGTTTCCCATCTGCAGGTTTGACAGATGAACAAAGAAAGGAAAAAAAAAAGACCCAAAGTCTTCGGTATTTTCTGATGCCACAGCTGTCGCTCCTTAAATTGAAGAGGACTGTTCATCTCTCCTCCTTCCTGGACACCTTGGAGGAGTGCCACGCAGTGGACCTGAAGAAAGCAACAGCTCATTACAGACATGGAGTACGACATCGCTGGATTCAACAGCAGTTTCAGAGACACGACACATTAATGACAGATGGTTCATGACTGTTTATTTACCCATTCTATTAATGTGAAGGCCAAAGATTTTTATTTTATTCACAGATAATAGTGAGAAATTGACTCCATTAATGTTTTAAATAAAATTACTTGGAATAAAATGGGCTGAGTTAGCCGAGGTAATAAAGAGCTGAAACCCGTCTTCTCACCTGATGAAGGTCTTGAAGGCAGCACTCTGAGGGTTGATGCACAGTGGCACACGTTTTCCCTGCTGGTGCTCCGTGATGAAGCGGTGGATTAATTCTGATGTTGGCACACACACACACACAGACACACACACACACACAATGTCATTGTTCACAAGTTTGCCTTCTTTTTATACTAGTAAATTACCTAGCTTAAAAGTTAATACAATACACATATTTTAGGAAATATTTATGAATATAGAATTTAGTGCACATGTTATAGACATATGCAGTTGTAATAATAAAAAAAAATGGATTATTATTATTGAAAAATTCAATATACCCTAGGTCGTGGTGTATGCAATACTGAATGAAACGCCACCATTACAACAACTTAAAACAAAACCAGAGCTTGCTGTACCTTTTCCCTGCCACACAGACAGCAGACTGTTCTCGTAGCTGTGGCTGAACGGACGCTCGGCTACCGGCTCAAAGTCCCTGGTGTAAACTCGACCGCTGGGAACAGAGTAGCAGCACTGGCACATGCAGGTGTGGTAACGCAGACGCCCTTCGTCGAGGTAGGGGTGGGACAGAGCGTCGCTGCCAGAGATCCTTTTAGCCTGGTGAAGAAAAACAGAGCTGCTGAAAGAAGGTTCGGTTCTCAGACCCAGCTAAGACACTGAATCCTGATCCAGATAAGATTAATATGCACCGCGCCTGTGTGCTGCACATCTATCAGCTTCATACTCCCTTTATTTATTCCCTTTAAAAACCTAAAATCAGAGTGACACCCTGTATTACACAAAGTACTGTGTAAAAAAAACAAATCTGCTTTGATTTTAATGAGCCTACGTTAATAGGTCAACAACAACAGGAACATCAAACACTACCACTGCTCTAACCCCCTGGCCCATCAACACCGACACAAGGAAAATGTGCGTTACCGGATCAAAGACCAACATCCGACAGAGCAGGTGCACCGCTTCGTGTGTGGCTCCGTCAGACAGCATGTACAGCACCGACAGCGACGGCTTAGGATGACGAGAAGGAACAGAGAAGGAGGTTTCTTTGTCAGATATTCTTTAAACGCCTTCATTTTATACATTTGCAGGTTTGCCCACTCTCAGAACTTCCTGACATGCAGGGTACTTTCAACACGTCCTTCACGTGTACCCAGACTGTCAGAATCCCTTTTTACCCAGACGCCCAGCGTATTGGTGATGAGAGCCATTAAGCCTTACTGATGGCCTATATATGATGATGTGGTCTGGCTTGTTTTGCACATTTAAGACACAGATGCTGTTCATTAAATACAACACGAGCATAAAGGATTCTGATCACAGATTCAGTTTCCTGCAGCAACGTGTTGGTGATTAGAACCATCCTGTTATAAAAGATTGTAATGTTTCGTTTTCTGTGGAAACACTTTGATAGGAATATTATTCATCTCCTGCAGTTTCTTCTGACAAAAAGTCCCTGTTCTGAATAACAGCGATTCTCAACAGCTCATTTTTTGATGACAGTTTTGCAAAAGCACCAGGACATGCTCAAAGAGCCAGGATGTGAGATAGGAGGTGGTGTGTGATAATGAGTGATTCATTTGGGGCAGTGAGTGCATCTATTTTCCTGAGGAAAACCTTCGAGTTAAATGTTGCTGGTAGTGAATTGAGTGAGAGCAGACCACACAGTCACGTACCGGTTTGTGCGGCCCCCTCAGGATGTGGGCTCTGGCTCCCTCGCAGGCCGATGCCAGGGCTGACAGAGGAGGAGTACCCAGCAGGTCTGTGATCAGATCCAGCTGAAGCAGAGAGCAGTGAACAAAGTTATAGAAGACAGACAGGCTATGTCCACTAAGATGTAACTAACACCACATAATGTTTGTGTCTAACATGGATTTTGGAGCATCCGGAGTTAAAGACACGTTCAGTGGCAACGGTTCCCACCTGCTGAATTGGGCTCTGAGCCTGGAAGAGGATGCGTCGTCCCAGCAGCTCTGCGAAGATGCAGCCCACCGACCACACGTCAATGGCCGAGCCATAGTGCCGGCAACCCATCAGCACCTCTGGCGCTCTGTAGTACTGAGTCACCACTTCCTGGGTCATGTGACGTGACGGGTCAGGCTCTTCCACCCGGGCCAAGCCAAAATCACAAATCTAAGCAGAAGCAAAATAATGTTGAAGCCATTTTCAAACCAAATGTTAATAATTCTGCAGAAAAAAAACATCTTAAATATTCAAACAAATTTAGAATGTAAAAGATAAAAAACGTATTCTTAACGGTTATCATAATGTTTAAGACGTTAGGCACAGAACAGAGACACAAAGTGGAGGCTTACCTTCAGCAGGCAGTTACTATTGACCAGCAGGTTTCCGGGTTTGATGTCCCTGTGCAGGATCCCAGCAGAGTGCAGGTACTTCAAACCTGAGCGGGAACACAACATTGTTTCTTACTGCAGGGACTGTACGACTATTCCCGGACACAGTCCTAGGTTTTGAATAGCTTTGCATGAAGCAGTGCTGCCTAAGTGGTCTAACGGGTTGTGTGCCACGTTAAATATGTTTAAGACATAAATAATGACAATTTATTTTGTAGACATGAGAAAAAAAAAAAACGTTGTTCTCAAATGATTGTGACATGGGCCAATCTAAAGCCACGTCCAGTCATCTGAGACCCCTCATCTTTCTAAACTATTTACAGTTTAATCTTTTGCCAACTGACTCAATATTCAAAAAAAATTCTGACCAAATGAATCTAGAAATGTTTTAATGTAACACTGCAAATGAGTATTGGTATATATATATTATTATTAATAATATGTAAAAGTGGCCACTCACCTCGGAGAATCTGATAGAGGAAGACCTTGATGTGGTCAGTGGTGAGCGGCTGAGGAGACACGATAACTTTGTGGAGGTCACTCTGCATCAGCTCTGTTATCACGTAGCTGCGGGCGGTTTGCCGTCAAGGGAAAAAGAAGCATGCACGTGGCCCGACCTCCACCCACAAAAAAGCGATGCATCTCAGAGCACAGGTTTCATTTTTTGCTGCTGAACAGCAAGTATCAATATACTCGTGTACAAAATGTACGCGTACGTATAATCTCTACTACCCATATTATAAATTTGCCAGTGACCAGCCTCACACTGCAGTGATGAGCTGGATTTAGACAGACAAGCAGCTAAATTAAGTGAATAAAAAAAAAAGGACATATGGGAAAATTAAAGAAGAGAAACTGGGGCAGAAGCAGTGAGGATTTTAATGTATGTAAGAACTGAGGAGGTTGTGCATTCATTTTCATATGCATAAGGATACATTTCCTCAAAGCAGTCGATTTGTGGAGGCTGCAGAATGTCCAGAGCTGACAGCACCTACAAGGACAAACAAAAAAAGAACACATAAAATCACTGTCCCCTTTTTAACATGATCCATCAACTGCAAACAGCCACTCTGTGCGCTCAGTACGTTGTCGTGTTTGAAGAAGCACAGCATCCTCAGCTCTCTGAACACCCTCTTGCAGGACACCAGGTTCTGGAAGACATTAGGCATCTTCTTCAAAGCCACTTTTCGACCATCACGGGGATCAGTAACTGACCTGTAAGAGATGGACACCTACATTTTACACACATTCGCTGACTGAGAGTTTGTTTGGCGACACATTCCAGCAGACTGGGCCACTTACTTATGGGAAAAGTCTTAAAAGCTCTCCTGATGTGTGAAGTAAACATTATTCATCAATAATATCATTCTCTATCAAATCTACTGTGTTAACCTTTAGAAAAAACACCAAGCACAACAAACTAAGGTGCAGACATCAGGACCATCTGTGCGATTTAATCTAACCTAATTACCTGCTCCCATCATCCAGGTTTCTCACCAACCCCTCACTATGACATGAAATGACATGAAAGTATCTATTATTACTATTATAATGACCTTTAGTAAGTGCAACTTATGGGTTGTTGCTCACTTAACCTTACATAACAGTGGTTTAGGCCTTTAGCGAGTTTCTCTTACCAGACAACACCGAATGCGCCATAACCGATGGGGCGGTCCGGCTCCATCTCTGCGGGGCTGGGGACCTCGCTGGCCGGGTTGCTGTAGGGCTGAGGCACCGCTGCACCGCCGCCGGTGCTTCCTCCGAGAGCTGTGGGGTGACGAGGGGTCCCCGCCGGGGCAGTGGGTCCGGTTAGGCACGGTGTGGCGCTGAGGCCCGTGGAAGGGGCTCCGCAAGAAGAGTTGACACAGAAATACTTGTGGCCCAGCTCAGAGCCCGGAAACAGGTCTCCACAAACTGTCTGCCGGCCTGCGCCGTGAAATGCCATCTCCGATACAGACCACTGTGTCTGGGCCGCACCAAGCTGCTGCTGCCCGGCTAGGCGCGGAAGAAACACGGCTCCTCGCTCTGCATGACCCTCTAGTTTCCTGTGTGTGTGCATACAGGGCAAACTGAGCATCATATGTAACACCATCGATGTAAACAAGCTCGACACCGCGGTGCAGAGACGCTGTGTGGACAGACCTCTGCTCCCGGGCCGAAGTTCACTGGTTTAGTAAAGACGTTCAAAGATACACAGTTATAAAGTAGGTTATTAGAAGAACAGGCAGAGTCTATCACAATGATGGAAACGCTTTCATCAGCGAGCTCCACTACCTTTGTTTTGTAGCAGGCTGCACATACCTGGTTAGTGGAGCTGTGCACTTTGCTAACAGTACCGGGCCAGCTAACGGTAGTTAGTGACGACTCGAATGTGGAAAATAATGTTGACCCGCAGCTGACTTCAGCTACAGAATAAACTCTCGCCTCTAACGCCGATATTACCTTTAGTGCATTGTCGCTGGAAATGGCAAATAAAACCATCGCCAGCCTGCTGTAATGCTAACCAGCTGTTGCAGCTAATACGTTATCTCAACATTGTCTGACCCACATAGCTACCATCGGCCCAGTGCAGTGACCTACATATTTCACATAGGCATTTTTACCATAAATTAGTAAAGCAGACTTACAGACCAAGCTCGGCTAAGCCAACAATGGCATGACTCGAAAACCGACTTCAAAACGGCGAGAAAGCCGAGTTAGATGCACGTCCCTGGAGCTGCTGCCCCGGCTACTTGGGCTAGCCGGATTGTTAGACACCAGCTAGCTGCAGCTAGCCTTGACTGCTCGCTAGCTGTCCATCGCGTTGTAAAACCCACGGCACAAGCGTCCCATAAAGGCAGTTTTTTAGGTTTCCTGGATAAAGTCTCATCCAGCAGATCAGTCTTAATTTAAAGCAGATGGATTCCTCGTCGCGTTTCCAGCGACGGCTACAGCGAGGCTAGCTCGTCAGGTAGGAGGAGCTGCTAAAGCCGGGTGGGGGAGGGTCGGTGCTTTTCACTCTGTAAACAATGCTAACGTTACCTAGCTTAAGACCACCAGCACAGAAAACATGCACTAGTTCCTCCTCCACAAGGTCCTTATGATAAAAATCCAAACAATTTGTTCTAAAGTTGTTTGTTTTTTTATTTTGTTTTTTACTAAATTCCCTCGATTCCTTGTGTCAAGAGAAAACAGACATAAACTCGAGGGAAGGTCATTTTACTCAAGCACAGAAGAACAGCAGGCATGAAACCAATTAATATTCATTATCAGTACATCTAACAGTTATTATCTGTGCACTTTATGTGATGTGTTAGCGTAAACCACAATGCTGTCTCATGCTGATTGTTTTAAACCATGTGGAGTTTTTAACTCTTGTTTGACATCAGGTGAGCTGGATTATTAATCTTGGATAAACCAGGTGTCATTATAAGGCTGCAGTGTCCTTACAGTATTTGATGATTATGACTATAGCATCACTACAGATGTAGCTAACAGATGGTGGAACTAACTCACTAACCTACAGGGCCATAGTTTAATACAGAAAAGGCCACTTCAACTATTTTTTATTTGATTTTAATGTTTCTTGCTTTGGGAGTATGTAAATTAAATTAAACTTCCCTCTTCAAAACCTAGAAGTCCTGCTAATTGGGGACATTGATATATTTTAATATAGGAGGACAGAGACGTTTATTGCCATTAATACTGTAAGTTATATGTACTACCCAGAATCAGGAAGCAAGTTGAATTAAAGTCGCCCTTTAACAATATATCATTTCAAAAACGTCATAACACATAATTACAAATTTGACTGGGGCAAGTTTTAAACGATAAATAAGCAGCTACATCAAAACGGACAGTATTAAAATTCACTTAGTTATTTCCCGCCATTGAAATGGATCACTCAGACACCCATGAAGATGACTTCAACTTGAATCCACACATGCATTTTACTGCTTTTTAATACAGTAACAAGGCGCTATGCACTATGCATCAAATACAATCAATATGCACAGCCACAGAAAATGTCACCAAGGTAGCTACAAATTACATGGCAATTTTCAAGAATTACAAATTAGCATCCAGAGTAAGAACAAAGATCATATGAAGCAGAGAAGTTATGCACATTCAATGTTCCTGGGAAATATACACAAACTATTAGTTTGCCTTTATCAGCTCTTTAAAAATCTATATACTACACGACGGCCCATCTGAAATCGGGTTCCCATGTCCTATTAGGAGGTGTCCCTCGATCTGACAAAGGCAAACGGGAGGTTTTGTTATAAACTATGGGGGAGAACTGAAACAGGTCGGGTTATCGGGGTCTTCAGGTCGATTTCCTCATTATAAACAAACACTGATATCAGGGAATAGAAATGATGTAAAAACAGCAAAGGCTTTACAAAATCATGACAGGCTGTGCAAGTCAGTTCAGGACTGAACAATGAAATGATGGTGAGTAAAAACAGCTAATCACATGAATGTTTCTCCTTAATGAACATACAGCTTTTTCCTTGTTGTCTCTTCTCTGGTTCCACCAAACTGCTTTCTTCGTACGGTGTGTAACACGTACAGTAAACACGTCTCTCTGTGTTGAAGACAAGTTAGTTTTATGTTACTGACAGAGCGGGGCTGTTCAGAAAAACAAAGGTCTGTGAGGGTCCTCGTGTAACTATGACCAACACGGCCGGTAGTCCTGGTCTGTGTCCTCCTGTGGCATTCTGTTAAGAAAGCAGCATATTTACCCACATTTTGTTTTACAACATGTTCACAACATGCTGAGCGGATACAGTAGATGTAGCACCAGAAATGTGAGTATTTATAAACGGTACATTTGAGACCCTGAACGTAACTTTATGTCAGAAAAACACAGGCGACCACGTTAGTGCAGACAAATGGTTCTCGTACCTGTTTTGGCCGTTGTCTTTCCAGCTGTCTTCTCCACACATCTTTGTTCAACTTTGCCCCCTTTCACCTGACTCTCCAGCCTCCATAACCCCACCCTTCCCACCCCTGCTCCCCCCGGCCCTCCCAGCATGCTAACTGTGCGGCTGGGGGGCGATACTGGAGCAGTCAGTTACCAGCAGTCCCACTGTGCTCGCACTGGACACAGTGACGGCTACACTGGTGGTGCCCACAGCGCCTGCGCTGGTCGGGTCTGGGGTGGGGTCGCCTTGGCTGGCGTGGGTGCCCATGTGACCTTGGAGCTGGGTGGCTGTCTTACATTGGATCCCGCACAGCTGGCAGAGCAACACCCCACCGGCACCCGTCCCACCAAACCCCCCCTGTGCCCCACCGCTCTCCTTCCACTCCTGGCCATGGTGCTTCTGAGCATGGACCCGCAGGTAGGTGAGTGTGGTGAAGCCTGAAAAACACACACACTTCTTAAACATGGATGCCGTTTCAAATGCTTAGTCAAGGTTTGATGCGCTGTATACAGTTGTGTTGAGAATAATAGCAGTGTGTTTGAAAAAGCTTTACAAATAAAGCTTGTATACCCACGGTTTCTGAGAATCTATGTGGACAGGTACTCCAGCTCAGGATGATAGGACCAAATGGTTTTTGACACAAGTTTTCTGTTGCATTAAAGTCCAGTTCAGGCAAAGCATGAGCTCAAATGCTTTGGCTTCTTGACTGTGTCCTGTGGCTTGACTGTGGCGTGTGAACAACTTTTTAGTTCCTAGACCTAAAAGTACCAGTCTTGCTTCATTTCAAAAAATGTGAACGTGTTATTTAAAAAGTTGTAATCTCTTCAGCACAACTTTTTAAAAACAGGGATTGGTTTCCTGTAGGCGTCTTTTAGTTGTAGCAGCGCTCATGGGTAACTTTACACCTGCTTTGATCTTCCTGGAGCTGATCATTGGTTGAGTCAAATGATAATTTTCCATGTTGATCCATGTCTTTTTGGTTTTTGATGCCATTTAAAAGTATTTGAGATCAGTTTCTTTGCTTCTCTATAGGTTTTCCCCTCGCCAAGCAACGCCACAGGAAATAATTTCTTCCTGTGGCCATCAAACTCTTTAATTCCTCCCCTGTCTCCCTCCGAAAAGGGGTGAGGGGCTTACATATTTGTTGTTTTGTATTTATATTTCGTCAGTGCAAATTACTGGTGTGGGTCTTTTAATCTTTTCTGAAATGAGAGAAGCTGTAAGTAGGCAAAACAATTTCCCCCTGGGATTAATAAAGTGTTTGAATCTTGAATCTATTTATTCAAAGCGTGCTGTTCTTTTGAATGTCTGGAACAACTCATTATACTCAGCCAACCAGCATGTACAGCATGTGCTGCCTTGCTTCCTTAAATAAAGACTGGACTAAATGAGTAATTGAATTATTACTATTACTATTATTTTAAACAGTATAAGAAGGAAACAGTGACTACTAATATTCTGCAGTATAACACATAATAACTTTTATTTTACTTCATTTACTTCTTCGCTTTACTTGGCAGATGCTTTTATCCAGAGCAACTTACAAGGAGCTAGCGCTGCGTGTCTGGCTCAGGTACACACCTAGTGAGGGATGGATTAGGAGTCAGATGGGGTTTCGAACCTGCGACCTTCTACATCTAAGTCTGACGCCTAACCCATTGAGCTACCAGGCCAAGTTCTACACGTTATTATACAATGATTTTAGGTTTTTACAATTTTTAGAACTTATTATCGAAATATATTGTGTGTTGTCTTTTATAATATTATTATAATATAACAAAAAATTGCTGCACAAATATGAATTGGAATAGTTTTGAATTGTTGTTGCTGCATCTTACTGCGGTTGCAGAGGTGGCAGGCATGGTGCTGCGACTGGTTGTGGACCCTCATGTGGTCGGTGATGTAAGCAGCAGACAGCAGCTTCCCGCAGATGTGACACGGCACCTTCTCCTCATGACGGATCAGATGTGCGCGGAGACGATCCCGCGTGGCGAACGCTGACGTGCACGTCTGTGGAAATCATTAGGGTGTGCATGAATGCAGTGAATATTGATTTCAATAAACAATGCCCCCAAGTTTAAATTTAATTTTATAGAATTTGACAGAAAAACAGTGACAGATAAGACCTTCTCTACATATAATAAGCAATGCAAAAGAATTTCCACAAAATAACAAACAAATAACAAATCAAAAAATAAATCACTTCAGTACAGATCTCTATTCTGTTCTCTACAGTTCTCTATTTGCTCAAAGTATTGGAACAACCCGACTAATTGATTTGTATTTGCTGTACACTGAGGACATCGACGTTCAAGATGAATAGATACATACAAAACCCAAGTTCATCATTTCAGCTTTTATTTTTTGATTTCCTTATGTAAATTTGGTTGATCTGATCCTGAAGGTGCCATGAACTCCTGTCGTATTCATCATTCAAGCTTGAACCTTGATGTCCTCAGTGTACAGCAAATACAAATAGTTGAATCTTGCCAATCCAATTTTTTGGGAGTAAACCCCACAGTACTGCACATACTGTATAGTGCTGTTAGTTGCAATGTTTCACATTTGTTTGCAATTTATTCACTGAATTTCTAAGCAGTAACATTTTTATTTACCAGTCAGTGCTAGAGTTTAAATTAGGGTTTTATTCAAAACATCTAGTCCAACTCTATCCTAATATTAATAATTATCATCCAGTTCTTATAGTGTTTCATGGTCTGTACGACTCACAAACCCATATTAGTTGAAATCCAGTAAACAGATGAAGACGTTACCGTGCACTTGAACGGTCTCTCTGTAGAGTGCACCTGTCGAACGTGGCTGTTGAGGTGGTCTGGCCTAAAAACAAAAAACAACAAAAACAAAATGAATCATTACAAAAAACAAGATACTACAACTACTTTTGAAACTGTTTCCGTTTATACCTAGAGAAGGCTTTGGCACAGTGAGGACAGATGTAAGGTTTCTCCACCCCGCCTTGATGTGAGCGCACATGATAACTCATCCTGTCTTTCCTCTTGAAGCGCTGCTGGCAGATGGGGCAGGAGTAGGGCTTCTCATCTGAGTGGGACAGTCGGTGGCGGTTGAGGTGATAGACGTCTCTGAAGGCCTTTCCACAGGCCTCACAGGCATGATTCTTCCTCACCTGGTTAGTGTTAGGATTGGGAATGGGATTTGGATTCTGTCAAGCAAAAATGGATATTATGAAGCTTTGGGGGGAGTCGGTCCACTATCAGAAACTGGATCACACATTGGACAATTAATATCCCGGTTATGTCCACAATATTATCAAATAGGTAAATTATAAGCAAAGTGAACAGATTAATTTTAAGACATTTTATGCAACACACAGGAGCAAGTATTATGTTTTTCAGTATAAAATGTGACCTCGAGAAGCAGCAGAAAATATTTTATGTCAGTGTTTGTTGCAGGTCTGCTGGTGCTGATGGAAACCACCTCCTGCAGCACAATCCACTGTGTGTGGAATGTCTCCTGGCAGCTACAACCACATACTTCTGTTAATTAAAATGATTATTGTTTTTTTAATTCAGTAGCATTTTTGAGCAAACTTTATTAAAACGTATCAAGACCTACAGATGCAGAATACTGGCTTTAGTAAATCCTGCAATCATGGTCAACTCTCTCTACATATTAAACTCAATGACTCCCTTCTCAGTGAACCCACCTGCTCCATGGACCCAACAACAACAACAGCTGCTTGGATGGGCTGAGGCGGTGCTGCCATGGTTACGGTTGCTGGGGCAATGGACACAGAGACTGGCTGGCCCTCCTGGTTCACATGCTGACCGGGCTGGGGGAGGGTCACCGGCACAGGAACAGGGGGAGGGAGAGGAGAGGACTGTGCAGGAAGGGTGAGGTGAAGGAGGGAAAGAGGGACTGTCTGCTTCTCCACTCGTCCTCCCTTCCCTCCGTCCTCTTTCTCGCGGTTTGCTCTGTCCTTCATCTTGATGCCGGTGTGCACCGACTGGTGCCGCCGCAGGTTGTAGCTGTTCTTAAACTCCTTGTTGCAGGTGGCACAAATGTGGGCCGGGCGGCTCGGTTTGATGAGCGGTTTGACTGGCAGATACAGCAGAGGGAGAAAACTCAACCTTAGATTTCACGTTTAAACGTACAACCGATGAAGTATACAAATCCTTCACTTTGCTGCTTGAGTAAACAGACTACTGTATCAAAATTCTACAGGAAATTTATACATTTTCTTATGTAATAAATTTAATTAACCCTGAATAGTTATATACTATATGTTAGATATTTATTGATTTTTTTTATGTTAGACTGCCGTGACCATCTGGCTACCAAGGCAAGGCAGTAGGATAAAAACACTGTTATGGAATAGTGTTACATATTTTATTTTGATTTGTTGGTAAGATTTACAATATTATTGCAATTAGTATTTTAAACAAAATACATCAAAGAACAATCAGATGGTAACTGTACCTTCAGCCACTAAAATTTGCCTTCATACTCCCAGAATGTTGACACATATATTTATTCTGTTTATATGCTGTATATATAACAAATTGTATTACTTTATTATTTCAAACAATAAGTTTAAGATCCATCATTATATTGGGCGTCCTCTTTAATGGATCACAGCTGCCTCAGTGCAGATCTTTGTGTGCACATTAAAAACCAGTAGCAGCAGGTGGTCCGAGCATCCTAGCCAAGTAGTTCACGTGTACACAGCGCAGTGACAACCTGCTGCACTGCACGCCATGCCTGCCTGTTTTGATACGTAGTACTGTGTCTGTCAACAGTGATAAACAATAAGATTTCAAATTAAAGTCCAGCCAGAGTTTTAGTAGTAAAGTGCAACAGTCTGAGCACCCCCCACCCCCCTCACCAGGCAGCGGTTCTTCACTGAGGGCGGCGGTGTCGACAGTGGATGGTGGCGTCACAATATGTTCTGCTGAAGGACTCGGTGCAGCTCCGGTCAAATCAGGCAGCAGCTCAGACTGAAGAGGCGTCTCAGGCTGGCTCTGAGCCGACGGCGTCTAAACACAAACAGTGCAACAGAAACATGCTGGTTTAGAGCACAGTGAGCGCACAGGCTCCATTATCACTGAGGTCTTTCCATTCCAACCAGATTCTCTGTAACTGGGTGGGGGGCAGGTTTCAAGTAAGTTTTTTAGGCGATCGACATCTTATCATAAAATTAAGATGACAAACATGTTAGGAGAACGTTGCAAAGAAAGTTGCATGTAACTAGAACAACATGTAGCAGTGTGGGAGCCTGTCCAACCCTGCAACATCCAATACTGAGCAGTTCTGGTTTGGAGGTGCCTGCAGCTCCTGGAAACACTGAAACCCAACTAAAAAGTTACATTGGACATGTTGGTGGGACACGTGTTCTGAGATGTAACAATCACTGTTGGGAGAGAAAAAGTTGGTGGGAGAGGAATGTACCATGGAACATTTATGTACTTTGGCACTTTCCAAATCTTTGCTTTTTCAAACTTGCACACTTCACGCATTGATCCCATTGGGGTCACTGATCAAAGTGCGGAGTACCCCTCCCACAGGTTTAGCCTACGTTTTGGTTAAAGAGCGATACATCTGTCACCAACGCCCTCTAACAGATCAACATATAATATAGTAATTGGGAAATAATTTTAGCTTAAGTTTGAGTCTTCTCTAAGTTGAAGATTTTGTGTTTTCATCAACTTTTTGTCAGTGGGAATTTAATTTCCCCAGGTTCTGGACTGAGGGTCAGTTCCAGACATTTCTCACCAGTTCCTCCCTACAAAATGAAATAATTATTAGCTGGGTCATGAGGATCTTATAGCACTAAAACTGTCCCCCACCACAATCACCCCATCTCACTGCACGCTGTGTACAGTCAAAGTCCTACCTGTCACTCTCAGGTGAATTATAGGAATATGCATCACGTGGGGGCAACGTTAGCTGACAGTGAAACCTAGATTTTGATATTTGGTAAGAAGGTCTCATTGTACAGTCCCAGAAGAACCAGTTTAAGAGTACTGGTCATCAATTTAGACTTTGTGCTTATGTTGTGCAAAGTGGATTAATTAGCTAGAGTTCCACTGGTCAAACCAAATATCAGACATAGATTAGTGCAAGATCCAACCTGCCAGCTGGAGACAACCAGACCAAAGGCCAGCTTCACCCTGACCCCTCTGTGACCTCCACCACCCTTTATGCCCCCCCTCCCTCCTTAACCCCATGCAAAAATGTCAGACACCCCGCAGTTTTCTCCTCCCCCATTACAAGCAAAACCCCCAAAGCGGCCACAGCATCAATTAACACTTACCTGAAAGAGGAAATTACTCCAGGAGGTATCCATCCTGACGGGCTAACAGCGAACCAGGCTGGGATATCAAACAGGGAGGGAGGAGGGCAACAGAGCCCAGGAAGAAAAGCTCCAGCTGCTGCTAGGAAAACAAAGTGTGAGGCCTGAACGGCGGCTCTTCTCCACCCGTCCGGGTTCACGCTAATTCATGGGAATATATATAATAACCCCAGACGATGATTAGCGGAAACCAGCTACGACTTATTAGTGATTACACTGCTAGTAGTTGTGAATATCTGTTGGCAATATACAGGCACTGACAAGATTGTTTTGTAAATGCGACAAAATGGTTGGTATGATGCTTGCTTTAATGGTGCATTTTAATAGAAATTGCTTATGTCTACTGTAAAGAAATTTTGCGAATTGCATGCAAAATAGACATAATTTTTATACATAAGATGGACGAATAATCGAGTCGTGCTAATCATAGTCAGCAGCTGTGGAGGAGTCATTTATTTTGCGGTAGCTCCCAAAAGGCCCCAGCGTCGGGTCCCAAGCCTCGGCGTTGCGTACAGCTCGTCCCCTATCTAGAGAGCTCCTGCTCGGCCGCGGTCCATGGCTCCGCCTCGGTGTCTCAATCGACAGGATGACATCTTTCTCTTTTTTTCAAACTCTCTCCATCTCTCTCCCACCCTCCCTTTCTGTCTTTCTTCCTTTTCTTTTTTTTATCTCTTCTTCACCCCCACTGTCCCTCTCTGCTTTAAAGGGAAAGTATTTTGTGTATGCACCCTCCTCTCCTGGCGGACCCCGTCTCCTCCTCTCCTCTCGTCCCGTCCCTCTCGCCCCCGCCGCCGCCGCCACTTCTCGGTAGGCCGACAAATAATGAAATCCCTCATTCAAAGGACCATTTCCACCGTCAGTTCCCCCGAGTTGGTGTAAAACAAGAAAATCCACCGGTGCTGGTAGAAACCTGTCATCTGGTGCGTGATTACCGCGTAGACCGAACTCTTAACTAAAATGGTGTCGTGTTTAGCTAAAACAAGGCTTTATCGCTGAGGATCTTAAAGGTAACGACGCACGCAAGTGCAACAGCTGGATAGAGCCTGAGTACGCATGACGTTCCCGCCAAACTCCATTCAGAAAATTCAGAAATTTAATGTTTGGTTGTTTGTCGGTTGAGGTTAATGCGGTTATTACACTAAACAACAAAAGTTTTTCAATTATCAGGAGTTTCTCGAGGTACGGCTTGCGTACAAAAAAGCAAGCAGTATTTATTTAAAGAAAATATATACCATTAATACAAAACATCCCTTGTAAGGGTGGGCAATAGAGAATGTAAATGTCATCATTCATGACGTGATTGTATCACAAGGTGCATATGAAAACCCCCTCTTAACATATTTATTGCAGGAAATATACATACGTTATACACCAGTGGCATGGTGCATATGAGGGTATGTACAGTGATTTAACCGAGTATTCTGGTCTCTTAACTCTGTACACAGCTCAATAAACCAAACTGCAAACTGGCAATATGTTTTTAAAAATGTTTTTTAATTATTAAAAGTCATTTGTCATGTTTACTGTTGGTTTCAAATATCCCTGAAGTGTATCTACACCCCCTAACACTATCAGCCCAAATCCCCATCACCCTACTCACTTCCAGCTGTATCAGTCAAAAAGTGATTTCACAAATAACTATTGTGCCAACCAACAGATTATATTGCTATATGAAGATCAATTCAATAGAAAATAAGTTATTAGAAAATTACCATTAAGGTTGTGAAGAAGCAAGAAAATTAACTTGCATCTGAGACTCAGTGAAATGTAAAACACTACGTTCCACTGGTATATAGCCCAGATTTCAATTAGAACACAGTGTAAGGAAGTGCAGAAAAAAACCAAAAAGCGTGTTTTTATTGTCTTCATTTTGCTATTACAGAGAATTCAGACAACCCAAACTTTAAAAAAAGAAAAACATAAAATGCTTTAAGTACTACAATTAAGATATTCTTCATATAACATTTGACGTGGCTTTTCTTTCATGATATACATTCCTATTTTTTATAATAATTCATTGTAGGACACAAGTTTGTTGAAAAACAAGAAGCAAATATTTATTTATATATATTTATATTCAATACTTTTAACACACATTCTGCATTGAAACATGGCTTTACAGTGTTCGATATAGCAGCACACACTAGTTTGGTGAATTAAAAAAAATACAACCGCAAACCCACAAAAGATAATACTTGGTGCTCCTCACATGAGGTATAGGAAGTTATGACTTGTATAACGGTTTCTAAATAGATAAAACAACACTTGTTCTACCACAATTGGAGGATATTAAGAAATTTCAAATAAGTACTAACTGATAAACGTCTTTCTACTGCAACAATCATCACTTCATTAGCATCGAGATATTATAGCAGGAATATCAGTAAGGAAACAATGAGAATGGCAAAAAAGTGGCTGCCTGTTGTATACGTTTGTGATGTCTTTTGCGTAAACTGTGAGTGTGAGTGAAAACGTCTGTTTATTTGGTTAAAGATTTCAGGGAAAGGAGGAATAAAGGAACTTTTCATTGTGAGCCAGAGCGCTAACACATGTTAATAAATCTTTTAGAAATGTTTACAGATTAAACTTTTCCCAAATGGACCATCTGACATACTGGAAAAGCAAAAAGAATCTTGATCAAAACAGATTTTTGTCAACAACTAACATTTAGGACAGCAAGTGTGGAATTTCAGAATAATAATTTTATCCATTGTTTATTTTTCCAATTGTTTGGTCCTCAAAGTATTAACTCTAAGTCAAAGTCTTTTATGTCTGATAATAAGTGCTGGAACATAAGATATTTGCTTTACCATAAAAGATGAGAGCTGCTGATAATTCACATTCAAGGTCATGTCATTAACAGCTTTACATTTTCCCTTAGAAAATGGGGTGCTGCAATCCCAACTTTGTGTATTTGTGTTTTATAACTGACCTATAGAGCATTTATCAAAATATTTATTCACATTTCCAAGGAAATGCCACAAAATAAAACATAGCTGCTTTCAACATCTAGAACATTTAAGCCATTTAGGTCATAAATCATCATGTTTGTTGTTCTGCTTCAAATACCGTTTTACATATTCATGGGTGAATAATTTGTACATTTTACACAGGTTGATTGTCTTTTTAATGTATTTTAAGGTTTCAGACCACATCTGCAATTAAGCATCATCAGCAATAATATTGTGGCCTTCAAAATAAAAGTGAGTTCAAACAGAATAACTAGTTCTGCAATAGAAGAATAAGTTCCCCAAATCTGGTCTTTTTTACCATTCAGCTCATATTTTTGATGGAGGTGTCGACAAACCAAATCAGATCTGGTCTTAGATTCATAAGTGATCCATGCAACTTGCTGAAGCTTGATTGTGAACCATAACAATAAAGTGAGTGAATCTCACTAAATCACTGTTGAGCATATAGGCCTGTAAAGTGTACACAAGATTGTTATAATGTGATGTGAACATTTGGCATCACTGACAAGACATGTGTTCACTTCCTGTAAAACAGAACATCACCTGAGGCCACTTTTTCTGAGCTCTGCATTTAACAAACATACAGTGTTTTGTTTTTTCTTTTACAACTGTTAAACAACTTAATTATGAGGCTTTCTAAGACCCAAGACATTTTAAGACACGAAAACACACATGACACAACATTAAGCTCCAGCTTGTCCCTCTTGTGTGCGTTACCATAAATGTAACATTAAATTCAATTTTCATTAAAAAAGAAAAACATAGAAAAAAAGAGGAAAATGCTGATTTCACTTTAAAATGTAAGTGAATGACAATGATGGTTTGCTTTGGCCATTAGTCAACAACTAAAATACATGAAATTAAATGTAAAATAAACACACCTGCAAGAAGATAATGGTTGACCTTTAGGCTGAAAAAAACATTTAATTAATAAATAAACTATTTGTTTTAGTATTTCAGTAAAATACTGGTAACTATTCATTTGTTATCCAAAAAACTTGCTAAACTTCTAATTGTTTTAGCTGC
Organism: Microctenopoma stevenorrisi; assembly: GCA_032270685.1. NCBI lineage: Eukaryota > Metazoa > Chordata > Actinopteri > Anabantiformes > Anabantidae > Microctenopoma > Microctenopoma stevenorrisi. Next base: position 3,457,405 of record JAUMTR010000026.1, read on the forward strand.
AAACATCATTTTATACAAACATACAATAAATGTCTTCATTCAAATTACACAAATGATCAAATCTATGATTGTGGAGAGGCACAAACTGGAGCTAGAAACATCCACGACACAGTGCTGTAATAACTGAAATCACCTGATACGCTTTGTAAAATGAATAAGAGCACAGAAACTCGACCTCAGCCAAATGTTGATCTCACTACAGGAAGGAAATAATTCACCACACCACCCAGATTCATAATTTGGAATTGCACTGCTGCCATATTTGGTCATTAAACACTATTTTCTTTTTTTCTGATGCTGTCTAACGAACGAAGTGTATTCCTCAGTTCAAGCCACCAGTCCACAAAGTCTACCGTCACCAACAAATAAATAAAATCACGCCAAGCGACTCAGCGATTCTCAGCCGACTCACTCCTGACCTGTCACTGCGTCTTCGTGGTCTTCTCACGCTCGGTGGCGTCCAGGGCGGCCATGTTTTGAGAGGCTGTGATGAGGTGGAGGACGCTGATGCCAGACTTCAGCAGGCAGATGGTCCCGCAGAGGCCCTGCAGCCAGTAGATCCAGGCTGGAGCCGGGAGCACAGATCCACAGCAGGTCAATCTACACATTTAGTAGTATGCAACCATCTCTTTGTGTATTAATCACTTACAAACAATTTGAGGTTGCTACTAAATATTACTGTCTGCATTAAAGGGCAACTTTTCAACTTGCTGCCTATGTTTCTCAGAGTAAATACATGTACATGAACACTTTCCTTTAGTTTAGCCCGAGCTAGTTTAGCTGTTTGTGAGGTAGTACTGCATCTCTGAAGCAATTAATGCTAGTGCTGCCATGGCGGTTGTGAGTGGAGCAGCCCTTGCTGGCGGAGGTCTGTTTCTCCGGTGTGGCCTGTGCTGCAATGCTGTGGCAGCTGCTGGTTTGAGTGCATCTGCAGAGGCTCATATTTTTGCAGAAACGTTCTTAAGACAGCAGTGGCAGCTAAGCTGAGTAGAAATATGTTTCAAATCATATCTTATTTATTTTATTATCTTGGGTGGATCTGATGTTGTGGTTATTTTTCATCACTGATGGAAAATAATATAACTCAGTGGTTATGATCACTGCAGCATCCAATTAACCCAGGTAGAGTTGGAATAACACCATCTTCTTGTCCCTCCTGTCACTGGTATTATACAAATGTTAATATAAAAAGAGGTCAGTGATAGCAGCAAAGTTTATGCACCGTTTTAGAATAGCTCCATAGAGAGGTGCTTGGAAGCTGTCTGTCTGTTTTCAGACTATGTGTCCAGCAAGGTACTCACAGCGTTTCACTCTGTTTTACACCTGGCAACGTAAGAGCTGCATTAACATCCTGCAGTCTGTGGATGGTAATTGGGGCTCTGGCGTGTTAACTATAGCAGGTCGGGGGAGCAAAGGGAAAAATCTTACCAGCGGGTTCTTGGATGTGATAGAGAACATAGAGCAGGCAGAAGAAAAGCTCATTCCCAGCACACATCACAAACAGCACTGGCTGCAGGACACAAAAACTCAGTCAGTGTCTTTCTTTTTAAGTTTACAAAGATTCTATGTGAGAGAGAGACAGACCGAGCTCCTGACCTTAGATGTGTAGTAGATTCGGAGGATGGGGTTCCCGGAGAGGTCGATGGTTTTGTGACTGGCTGAGCCCTTTACAGTAGAGCTGAGGGAGACAATGACAGAAATGCTAAACGCACATGTTGAAAAGGCAATGAGAAGTACACAGAACAAAAAAGGCTTATGACAGAAGCAGACAGACATGTCAGATTAGGCTTCCAGCTGCATCGTCTCAGAATAAATGCATCTTCAGATGTTCATTAAAAGACTAATTGGAACTGTTTGTTGAGACAAATTATTGTTATAATACAAATAATCTGCAAGGAAAGAAGAAAAAACAAAACCTGTAACGATTAATGTAGATTTCTGACTGATATCCTCTAGGATTATTTATCCTGATGTACCTGTGCAGGTGCAGCCAGTGGCTGGCGATGTCCAGACACATACTGAGCTGGAACAAGAAGGTATAGGAGGGGTAGAGCAGAGACAGGTTTACCAGCAGACACATGGTGGCACAGCGATCCGTCAGCATGTCCAACATGGCTCCGAACTTGGTGGCTAATGGAAAACATCAGGGGACAGAGAAAGTGAGCCACATGTTATCTGAACTAGAGACTAAATCCTAGTCAGCACTGAGTATTATTATGTTCCCAACAACTACAGCAGCGACGAAGGCTTTAATTCTAAAAGACCAAGGTTGTAGTTCTAGGAAAATATCAACTACGAAATTAAGAATGATCTAATAGAAAAACTGACATAAAACAGATCAGAGTTACACTCATCACCCGAGGAAACTACTTCCTTGGAGATACGCACACTGATTAAGGGCCCGTGCAGCGTGGCCATCAAAAGCATCAAGCAGGGCACTGAGCAGGTAGCAGAAGACCGCTGGCCATGGACAGCAGGGCATCAGGTAGAAAGAGAGCAGGGCCAACACCACACGGGCATAACCTGCAGAGACAGAAGACACAGAGGTGTTGCTACGTGTTCGGTTTTATTTTTGGCCTTAAGAAAACAAATCTGTCTGATGGTGACACAGAAAAATAATAATAGTTGATGTATGAGATGAGAGTGAGAAATTCAAAAGGAAGTTTTGTCTTTTTCAGTTAATTTCATTTGGAGAGTTGTAATACGTCTAAACTGAATAAAACGTACAGCTATATAGAAAAATAAACATATTACAGTCAGCTTTTAATGCGCTATATTTGGCAATTTTTCGGATGGGGTTTGGTCTGACTTACAACATACACTGTACGTTGCTAACGCTAAGCTAGCTACATGTTGGCAGCAACGGTAAAAGAAAAACTTACCGATCAGATTAGGAACGAAGAGGAAAATGTTTTCTTGCGCCATCTTTGACTTCTGTGGTGGATTTTGGTCGAAGCACGACGTCTTTCTGAGCGGACGCAATAAGTCGTGTTTCAGGGGGAAACTGTCCTAATGACAATTGAATTTTGAGGAAGAGGACTTCCTCTGTATGCGTCAGGAAAGTTGGAAAAGTAAGAGCACGACTTCCGGTGGGTGTGTTTTCAGAATAAAACATCCGTTTAGATAAATGCCTCTTTTGGCTCGCAAATAATTAAACAACAAAAATAATACATACCACACATTTCCTTATATTTATCACGTATATATGAAAACCTTATAATTCTAAATAAGAGAAGTCTGATGTCAGACTTGTTACTTATGTATAAATACAATATAAATTCCTCCTTGGTTGGAGTTGGTTTGGTTTGGTTGAGAAAACAACATAAAAGTAATTCATGATCATTGATCACCATTATATCTTTTCATAAAACAGACAAATAATACATTACATGAAATATCCATAAATCTATGCAGCAAATCTGCGATTATTTTGTAGAACAGCTGTGTGATATTTAAATTTACTGACATAAAGTACTGGATTTATTTGAGTGCCAAGGGAACAATAGAGAGCCATTGGCAGTAAAATAATAACTCTTTTCTATCATGTACTTTACTTTATTTTCTAGATGGAACTGTACTTCCACAGTGGCCATGTGAAGAATAACACTTTTACACAGCTTCAACAATAGTCAAGGTCACAGACATGAAAGGAACCATTTAATCTATTTAAAGCGTGTGCTGTAGATAAAAGTGATTGTACTCATTATGCAAACTGATCCATTTTACAAGAAAAATATCCATTATTGGATTTTAATCACAAATTCATTACCGTGCAAATAGGGACCTACTTTCAATGACCTTATAATAGACTAAGTGACTTCAAGTCATTAATCCATTTATCTGTTGATTATATTTTACACTGGTGATGTGACTCTTCAAAGTAAGGTGTAACTAGTGTTTTTTAAAGGGTAATTAATAAACACACAGTATCTGTATATGCAGCAGAGAAATACATAAAAGGAAAGAGGGTTATTGAAGCTCCTAAAGGACGATAGTGTTTTATGATAAAGTTCTCAAACATGCTTCATCACCACCACCAGTAAAAAATTCAAAACTACAATAAAAACCCAACAAGTCTGTTTTTGGTCATTTATTTCTCCAAAATTATTTTGTTACATTTCTGTACATCTCAATTCTTTTCCAACACGTCCGAATGTTTTACATTAAACCTGAACATTTTCAACTCGGCCTCCTGCTTAAAAAAGACCATCCACATCTCAAACATCCATCCTGCCCTTCACGCAAACACTGACTCTCACTGCAACAGTATCCTCCATCATCATCATCATCGCTGCTCCTGTCAGTTTAATAACCTGCTGGCCACAAACAACACCACAGTCAGGGGGTGGTTTTGTACAGTATATGTGGAGGGACGCCATTTTCTGCCTTTAGATACAGAGGCAGTAAAACTAAATCCCACAATCATTTAAAACTGCACTGGGGAACTTGTGGACCCAAACAGGAAAGTGCAACATCTTGAGAAATAAATCTGTTGGACCATTGACTTTTGAAGGACGGGGTCTAAAAGCTGCACTTTTGACATTTTTAACAAACATCTTTTTCTATAGTTCGCCTTTTGTTTCCCTTCTAGATAAAAACCTGACCAAGGTTCAGTGAAAGTTACATTTTCAACCTGTTCTTGAAGGCAGCATAAAGCCCGTGTTTGCTCTCTCCTGCATATTTAGTTGATTAACCACTGACTTTAAAGTAATTCTCGTTTAAGCTCCAAAAACATTTGGACGGTTTACAGATGAAACAATCTGTAGTCAATCAGTCATTTTGCTTTTGTAAAAAACCTCAAAAATATCAATTTATCTTCAATGATATAGAACTAATTGAGAGTTCATAAAGTGTTCTGACATTCTGAGCAAAATATTGTTCCCAAAATGTTCCCTAGACTGTAAATCCAACATTAGTGTCTCTGATCCACAAAAACATTTAATTTAGACAAACCTACAACATCTACTGTTTTAGGTGTTTTAACCTAATCATCTTCCCCAGTGCAGCTTCCATTGGCAAAAACAGAAAGGAATGATCAGCACTGAAAGTTATTTTACAAAAAACACTTTAAAAAAGTTTTCAAAAAAAAGGAAAAGAGTTGGCAAAATGAAATCTCACAGTTCAAATATTTTTGGACAATTCAAGAAAAAGGAGAAGCACAGTCCATCCACCCCCAGCCAGCAGATTCTTACCAAACATTTCCATCAATAAGACCAGTACAACACGTTCTACTTTTTCCCACACACACCCTGTGTCCCTTAGAGTCGCCGCTCAAAATGTAGGTCCAGCGTGTCCTGTAGTGATGTTGTCAGCAGAAATAAAGTTAAATAGAAATTTTACAGTTTCCGCTCTGAACATGGCGTTTGCGAGGACGCGCGCCCCCTCCTGCCCTCATTCATTACTTAATGTCAACATTTGCACAGAACATGAGAAATAACAGATTTAGCAAAAGTCAGCTTTTTGTTTTTTCAAATCCACTCAAACATTCTTTTACCATCAGTGCAAATGAGGTAGACATGACAACTAAAGACAGCATCAGATCACACTCTGGTCGACTCTCTGCAGCACTGATGGAGCCTCACTAAAGAAATCCTGAATTATTCTCCACCTGTCGTGACCTGTGAGACGCTGCAGAAACAGACCACATGACTTTTCTACCCATTCGAACTGTGCAAAATCAAATGATGAGGTGTTTACTTAGGAACGAGCAGAGTGAAGTACTGCCACGGAGAAGTAAAGTGTTCAAAAGTTAAAATTACAAATGATCACATGCAGAAGTTGTGTAAAATATACATATAAAAAACTGTTCAAATTCAGAAATGATGAAATCCCACCTTATGGAATGTTATTTTGTTATTCAGTTTCACTGATATTCATTTTTTCATATTATACATTTTTATTACAAAATGTTATAAAAAACTTTTACTTTACTACTTTTACTTAAGAAAAATTATCTGAACAATTCTGAGAATTGAGAAATAATTTCTCAATAAAAATGGAAATAGTTTGAAAGGGAACATTTTAAATACAAAATGTCAAATATGAAAAAATGTTTTCCTCCAGTATTGTGGAAGTGATAAAATAACATTGGACTTTTTAAATTTATATATATATATATATATATATATATTTGTTTGTTTGTAATTTGTTTATATATTTTTACACAATTTCTTCATGGTCATTTATATAATAATGTATTTATCTCATTCTGAACAGCTTCTGGGCTCCATATTCTGCTGGTTACAGTGTTATTGAGAAATATAAAATACAGATAACAGCTCATGGCACCAAATGTAATGAACGAATCTGGAAATATGTCTGTTATTCAGCTCCATTGTGGATGCACCACATTTTAATACTGGCTCAAAATAAAAAAAAGAAAAAGTAGAATGCAGCTGTGCCCAAAACTGTGGACTCCTACCCTGAGACCCCGACAGGAATGCTGGGAAAGGTAGTCCTTTTGCCCTCCATACAGAATGTTATTTTTAATAGCTCTATCACAGTAACATTGCGTTTATTCCCCCACCTAGTGGTCAAAATTGGCAATTACATTAACAAAACTTAAAAGTCAGCAAACAAATATTCCAGCTGCAGTAGTAGTAATAATAATGATAGCATCTATTTGTCTGAATCTAGTACAAATGGGTTTAACTCACGCGACAAAATAATCATTATTATTACTCTAACACAGTCTCAGAGTTAGTGCTTCTATGTACACTGCTAAGTACAATGCAAGTCAAAAGTGTTTGGACAGTGAACAATCTTGAGGATACCTGCTACATTTACACAGGTATCTTACATTTATATGCATTTATATAAATAGGTAGTGTGCATGTTATTTATACAAATGCTGTCTGTACATAAGTTCCATGAACTGAATTGTACTAATTTGTAATGGACATGTACATCTTATCTACAGATGCAGACAGACTGTGGGGATTTGGATGCAGCGGAGCTGTCAGCTCTGCGTGCGAACGCGCACATACACACACTTTCAGCTAGATCGCATGTACTCTGCTCACTCAAAAATACTCTCTGGCAGCATCCCTTTAAAGGACCAATTTGACACATGGGGAGATTTTCTTATTTGCTGTTCCATCACGTTTTAGATAAGAAATGACTTACTCTTACACACTGGAGGATTTAGTTTCATATGTCGTTGCACTAACTAAAAACATACGTTCCTGATGTGGTAGATTTGATTGTGCACTCTAACCTGAGTTTTGTTGTTTCAGATGTGACAAGTGTCCAAAGCTGTGAAATCCCTGCAACCACTTAGATTTTCTTACCATACGACTCTAGTGCTAGTAAGCCTATCATGTCTCCTTCTTTGCTCCCGCACAGACATTAAATGAGAGTTTTAAACGTGTTCAAAGTGTTGAAGCATTTAAAGGAAACATGGAAATCCTTTACTGAACACCCAGTGGTTGTTCTGATTCATTTAGTAAATTTAGCTAAGACAGGAAACAAGTGAATTTCCCCAAAATGTCACAATATGCCTTAAGGAGATTAGAGGGCAGTGGTAGAGTTGTCCTGGGTCAGCCCAACAAACAAAATGGCAGTGTTTTGTTTTTTTAATCATCATATACAGAACCTTATTACTACAAATAAAAGAAATGTGTTTTCAAGAAATCTTCCCTTGGATGTCTCCTGTGCTGTTCCTTCCCCCTACCCCCATGAAACAAATCAAAAATTGGGTTTACAATTTACTATTATTTACATAGTTACAGTGGGTTCTTTTTAAAGCACCACTAGCCAAGTGGAAGCTCCACAACTGTCGCTCTCTGCTCAGTTCAATACAAGTTAAAAAAAGAAAAACCTAAAACCTGCTTTGACGCTGGACACCAGAAGGTTTCAGCTCAAACTGGTCGACCTGCATCTCCTGCATTTCCACCTCCTCACTACATCTGTGCAATGGATTCAATGTGTTTAAAGAAAATGAACGCACACACTCAGCCTTCCTGTTCGCGACTCGTTCATTTTGAAACACACGGCTCGTTTTCATGTGCAGAATATCTCTCTCTTTTGGACTGGCTTGTTTCATCACCGTTACTGTGATTCTGTGGGATTTTCATATTTGTGTCATGTATAATACAGTAAATTCTTCTACTTATTAGGAGAACAGGCAGCTCTGCAGTGACTCATTGAAAGCTTCCTCTCTTTCTGTGCTTGTGCATGGAGAACAGTGCACACTTTAAGAAAGGAGATGCTAAAATTTACTTCACTTGTGAAACGGGGGGAATTTTTTAACTCTAACGGTTGATTTACTCTGCTCCAGTCCTCTGGAGCCTCTTAAAATCTATTAAAATGACAACTAACCTATCTCTCTAAAATGAGCATAGCTCTGCCTCCGTCCCATGTTTGATTAGAATACCTCGTAGCCCTGTTGGTTGGTTTTCTTCAAAGAAGCAGAACACGGCTCACAATTCAGAGCGGAGAGGAGGAGCTGGTTTCAGGAGTAGGAAAGGTGAGAGCCATTGGAAATGTGTGAAGTGACCGACGTGCTCCGGCTGAGACCTCCATCGCTCCCTCCGCTGCCTCCAGGCCCACCGGAGGCCGTCCTCCTCAGCGGCTGGGGGCTGTTCCTGAGAGCCATAAGACTGGGGCCCCTGACGCTCAGACCCCCGCCTCCATAGCCTCCCTGTGACGATGAAGACGACGAGGCAGAGGAAGGAGGAGAGGAGGAGGAGAGAGAGATGGGTGGAGGTGGAGGTGGGGGAGGCAGGAGAGCCAGAGACTGTGAGGAGGCATGGGAGGAGAGGTGGTGGTGGTGGTGGTGGTGGCCCTGGGAGTGATGCGAGTAGTGACCACCTCCTCCCACCCACTCCCTGGACCGCTCGCGCTCCCGCATGTCGCGGTCGTGGCTGTCGCGGTAGAGCTGCGGCGTGCTCTGGTGGTGTTGGTAGTGCTGGGGGAGGTAGTGCTGCTGGTGATGGGAGGAAGAGGAGGAGGACGAGTGGACTCTGCCACTCTTGTTCAGCTCGCTGTCCCTGCCCAGGCCATGAGAGGAGGTGATGGACTCGGCCCGGTTGAAGCCTCCTCCGGTGTGTTTCTGACTGTGCCAGGATGGAGTTGCCACCGAGTTCTGCACGCTGTGGCTCCAGTGACTGCCTGAGCGGGGGACGGGCCGCGATGGCCAGCCACTGGAGCCCGATGACGGACTGGGCGTCGGGTAGCCCTGGTTGAAGGCCTCCGCTGGGATGCCAGTCAGCGCCATGTTGCTGAACCCGAGGCGCATGCTCTCCGAATCAAAGGCCTCGATCTCGTGAGCCTGACGCTCAAGCAAAGTCCGGATTCTCTCTGATCGCTCGTTTTGCAGAGACAGCATCTCCTCCTCAATCTGACACACAACAACAGATATTGTGAACATCAGCACTGGACTCAACACAACTACAATCAAGCAGCAGTTTCCAGGAGCAGGCATTAGTTGCCAAATAATCTGTAGAGAATATGAATTTATCTAAAAAATTATTGATTTAAAATGAAACGTAGCTTTTCCAGTGTTCATGGTCTAATCTGTGACATGCTGACAAAGCTTTAAGCATTATAAAATGCACTGAAGTTCACCAGATAGTGTTAACAGTATATAAAGAGTTTGCAGGTGTCCGTACCCTTTGCTCCAGCAGCGCTCTGCGGATCGACACCCTCTGCTCCAGATCCTTCACCTCCCGTTCGTGCTGGGTGTCCGTGTGGATCTTAATCTTGCTCTGATAGGCGTTCAGCAGCTCCAGCTCCTGCTGCAGCTGCATTCGCAGCACCTGGTACTCAGCCTCCTGGGTCTCATCCAGCCGCAGCTGTGGGAACAAACGGGGACAAGCCTCGGTATCAGTAGAGCACAATATGTTCGGCCACACATCTTACTTGCTACTCGGACTAAGTTAAGAGCAAGATTAGCAGGTGTTCCACTAGAGAATTCTGCCGTCTACACAAACTTCATTTTCCCAATTATGTTTGTTCATTTTGCTTTTATTTTGAAACTGACAATTGCAGCGTTGTTATGATCAACACCTGAGGGCGGTGTTGGTGATGTTGTGGTTAATGTGTTTAGGTGTAGGTGCAGATTTTCGGGTGTAGGAGGTGGGCGGAGGTTTCCTTGCCTTACTCACAGCCTGTGTGGACAGCATGTCGTTGATAGAATGGTCATACTGCTCAGCCAGGATGGCCAGTTTACGCGTTTGCTCCTCTTTGAGGCGCTTGAGCACGGCTTTGTGGTCAGATTTCGGAGTGCTCTCCAGCAGGTGGTTCCTCAGGGCTTTGTACTGGCGAGTCTGGATCTTACAGGTCTCCTGGAACTGGCGTTTGATCTGCAGCTCTTTGCACTGAAACAAGGCGTTTAGGCACGTTAGTTCTGCTTCTTACACTTCCTGGACATGCAGGCAGAGATCACAGAATGCGTGCACCATACCTTGAGACTCTTGGGCTGCTGTCTGACCTCCATGGCATGTTTCTGTCGAAGCTCTTGTTCACGGCGGTTGTTGTACTCCATCTGGTTGGTCAGTTCAGTCTGATGTTGCGTTCGGATCAGTTCGGCTCGCGTCCGCTGCACGGAGCTCAGCTGTCTGAACTCCAGCTCCTGGGTGGACTCGTGGTGGCGCAGCAGCATGGCACACTCCAGATCCTTCTGGGTTTGCTTCTTGTTCAGGTCCTGGTGAAGGATGGGACAAGTTGGCACAAGTCCAGATAAAGGGAGAGATGAAGAAGGAAAATACAGATCACATTATGATACCTTACTTCTAACAAATGCTACAATCTTTTAGATCAACAGTGCAGTTTTCATTGTGACCATTTATCATCACTGCATGTGTGGTGTTTAAAGGCAGAACGTATCATTTTGTTTGGTGCTTCTTCAGACACATATGTGCATGTGTAAGTTTCTACCTCTCTGAGCAGGTCCTGCTCCAGATTGTGGCGAGCGAGCAGCATCTTCCTCTTGTACTGGCGACACTGCAGCTCGTAGTACTGCCTCTGCCTCCGGAGCAGGCTGGCCTCCTCCTCCGCCTGCATCTGCTGCAGACACTCCTTCTGACGGATCAACCATTCCTGCTTCTCGCGTTTCGGAGTCGACTGGTTCTCACTCAACTCCTGTTTAAATAGGGAAAAATAAAAAGACAGAAATGAACAGAGGATGGTTTGTTAGATATATACAGTTTATTCATAGCCTCACCGCATCCGTGTACACATTTTAATTTGTATACCGTTCTTGTCTGGATTCAGATACCATATTTCAACAAGTAGCTTCATGCCATCATGGAACAGGAAGAGGATGACCTCATATCATAACTTAAGCCTCACACAGTGTGACGTGACATGAACCGCCACCATTGCTGCTATTAAACTCCAGTGTTACGCCATAATTTCTTCGCCTTGGCTTCATAACGTTGCCTAACATTTGAGTTTAAGCATCCAGTGGCGGCGTGTGCCTTAAGCGAGCTCAAACCTCTTTCAGCTGGTCTTTGCGCTGACGATACTGGCGTTTCTGTGACTCCAGTAAACCGGTCAGTTCTTTCTTCTGCTGACCCAGTATGTGCTGCTGAAACTTCTTCTCTTCTGCCAGGGCAGCTTTTGTCTGCAGATGGACATAAGAAGGTTCAGGCTGTGAAGTGTAGCTGTTGGCACTGCTTTAATGTCTTCATTTCAGTTAGTGAGAGGAACACAAACAATGGGAGTAAAAGTAAGAATTACAGCTGTGGGTGTTCTTCATTACATTTTAGCCTGTAAAACAAGGAATCTGTGTATAAATCACTTTGAGATACAGGCTTTATTTTTGCTACTTTCTTGACTTGAGGCGAGAATCACCAGAGATACTAGAGTATCTCAATACTTAAATTACGATATGAAATTGTGATTTTAAATGTTCTTCAACTTAAGTCCATAAAAGAAAAACTTTAGTCAATCCTTCCTATTATTCAATCCTATTGTCTGTATTACAGTTTAATCCATCTTAACGGGACACAAACATGTGGACTACTGTGCAATTACAATTATTTTGCACACTAGAATATTGTGATACTGAGCTGTTTCAAGACAGCAAGGTATTGGTGTGTCTCTCACCTCCTTCTCCAGGATGGCCTGGTGTTTCTTGACCAGTTTGTCAGCTTCGGTGGAGAAGCTGTTCCTCTGGTTCTCCAGCTCTTTGTCCAGTTTCAGCTGGTGCTCGTCCATCTCCGCCTTCAGCTTGTTCTCCATCCCCATAAGCTGCTTCTGGTGCTGCCGCCTCATACGCTTGTATCCCGACATCTGCTCTCGCAGTGCTGAGCCCTGCTCGTGTTCCTGTATCTGGCGGGTCACCTACAGGAAGAGAAAAAGGAAAGACTGAATCTTGATGTTTTAAAGCCGTGGGGTTTTTTTAAACTGCTTCATTCAGCTCTAACCCTATTTTTTAATACTATTTATATAGTGTTAAATATTTATATAATATTGTATACTATCACATGCCTATTTGAAAATCATCAACATTACCAAGGAGGCCGTTCGGATTGTGGCGAAGTGGTCGCGGTTGCGATAGTAATGTCGACGGCGGCCAGTTGAGGGAGCCTGAGGTTGATCCATCTCTGGCTGGTAAGGGTCGTCATAAATATTATCCTGACCCTGACGGTGCGTAAGTGAGAGAGGGGTTGGAAAGTCAGATGTACTGAAGTTATCATTTTAAGACAAGTAAAGCTGAGTTTGGTCTGAAGTCCGTGTTTACCGTGGGTCGGTGGATGATGGAGCTGTTGGAGGTTACGGTGTGCTCGCCCTCCTGCATCATGGCCATCTCGCTGCTGCTGTCATCGGACGCGTCGGCCAGGCTGTTGACTGAGCTGCTTTGGGAACTGGCTGATATGGACATACTGGGAACTGACTGGGAGCTCTCCATGCTGTTGACTGTGCCTGTCCGCAGCAGGTACTGCTCCACCTCCTGACAAACACACACACAAACAAATCTAATGAAGTATCATAACAATGCATGTTACTTTTTTATATTTGCAACATACAGATTATCAGAACAGCATTAGCAAGCAATTAGAGCTGGGCGGTATGACTGTGTGGGGATCATATTTTCCACTGATTGGGAGATTATTTTAGTTCTTTTGCATTATGAAAACACTGGACCTTTTCTTGTTAGTTGGAATGTGGGAGTTTTGCTGTCAGTAGTTAGAATAATACAAAATGTTCATTTTACTAATATTCATCTTTAAGTTACTAATTCAGATTAATAGAGAACTGATCATTTTGCGGAGGGCTCCATCTTTTTACCAGGAGCTGTATGTAATCCTTTCAATAATCCAACTTAACAGCCTTTATGTTATTTATCTTACTTACCCCTACGACGTGTTATAACTGTGTCTATGTGAACTTGTGTTTACAACTTTCCTCTGCTCTCTGTATTCTGCTCATTAAATCAACAACGCTGTAAACCTAAAAGAAGCACCAGCAAACGCTTAGTTTAAGACATTCCTGGTACTCCACAGTATGTTGTGCAGTCAAAATCACACCAGTGACAACGTGTCTTACGTTACGTTACGTTACCTTGCAGAGGCTCCGCTTGGTTAACGTGCGGATGCTTTCGCATAAACATAAGTAATGTTGCCAATTCTGGATGTTTTTTTGGTTACGCCAGCTTACAGTGTAAACACTGAACCACGTTGTCCTCCTTGTCCTCAATTATAACAGTCCGTACAAAACATAAATGCAAATAGCTGTTTAACGCGAGTTATATGACGTAAACAAAGCCTCGAAATAAAAAAAAAGGAAAAACTTTATTGTTTTATTCAAGTTATTCGAATAATTCAAGGAGTCGTTGCAGCCCTAGAATCATTTAAAGGCAGAAAAATGACCACATTATTAAACATAAACTACTTTAAACTACTTTCCTACTACTTCTACCCCTCACCTCTTCATCCTCTCCTCCCTCAGACACAGGACCGTTTTGCTGGGTCTCCTGGAACAGGATCTTCTTCATCTTGCGGTACTGCAGGTTGTCTAGCTCCCGCACTGCATCCTTGGTTCGGGCAATCAGGTCCATGATCACGGTCAATGGACGCTCACGGCACAAAAAACGATGCTACAGGCAATAAATGAAAACAACTAATGAGCACAACAACACTGCAGAGGAAATGAATGCGTGTTAATATTCAGAAGAGGGTCCTAGGTTTTAGCTAGGCTCATTCTTACATTCAGCAGCACATCAGAGGTAGGCCGGTCCTGGGGAATCTTCTGTAGGCAAGAGTCAACGAAGTTGCGGAAGGAATCGGACCTGTAGGGAAATTATGTTAAGGAATATAATTACTTTATAAAGAAGATGAAGAAATGAGAAGGATGAAACCATCATCACTTAAAATATAAATATGCATTTTAACACCACAAATGATCCGTCTTTAACTTAAACATGCTGACCACTGTCCAGCACAACATTAAAATAAGGTGGTTCTTAGAATGTTGCACAGTTAAATGTAGAACAATGAATCCCAAAAAAGCAAATCTGAGTTCTAGGTTCTGACCCACAGAGAAAATGCCTATAAAAGAAGCTCCTGGTTATTAAATATTAAACTAACAATGTGCAAAAGGAGACTAAAATGTTCTCACCAGTGATTGGACTGGAGGATCGGGCTTTCATTCTGAGCGATGTGGTATAAGGCACTCATAGCATTCATATTGAACAGCGGTGGCTTCCTCTCAGCTGTGGAAACAACAGGTCTTGAGTATCAAATTGTAACAATGTAATTTACACACACACACACAGATCTGAGAACAGTCCGACTGTAGTTCCTACCAAGTTCTATGGAGGTGATTCCAAGAGACCAGACGTCCACCTTGCCGTCATACTGGCCCTCATCCATGGCCAAGATCACCTCTGGAGCCATCCTATGAAGAGGAGAATAAACAAATCAAAAGACGTTTTTCCTTAAATAAGAAAAAAGTGTCAAATTTTCTCTGTTTTAGCGATGTTCAATAAATCAGTCTTGGTACTTTGGAACGAGGCCAACAATGCCAGACAGCTGCCCGAACAGTCAAAGTGAACCAGTTTCTACCTTGGAACCTAAACTACTAAAACACTAAACATTTTCTAAGAGCAGAAATGCCGCAGATGACTCCTGGTATTTAAATGTAAGGGGTGTAGAAAACTGCAGATCTTAGCTAAACACTCACCAGTACGGAGTTCCCACAAAAGAGTTGGCTGGAGCCACGATTGAAGCAGAACCAAAATCCCCCAGTTTGACCTGACCAGGCTCGGTCAGCAGGATGTTTCCTGCTTTGACATCCCTGCAAAATAAACTCAGAAATGAGTGCTCACAGCGGCCTTTACATGCACAGAAACATGTGCTACTATTAGCTGCCCAAGACTAATAGGGAATCCATTTTTATTTTTCAATTTATCTTTTTGTGAGAGAATGGAGTCAACCACAATCCACTGACTGAAGGACTTTTCCTTCCCTGCATTGTGGGGAGACCGCGCTGCTGTATTGAAGCCAAAGGTTGTCTAGATGACATAAGAGTTTTCAATAAGAAACCCCTCTGAACAACCTGAGAGGACTGGGTGTTTTTGTAATCTAGTTACAAAAACTGAAACTGAAAATGGAGTCCCGTGTATTCTGAAGTAAAATCTTCAATCTCAGAATCTCGCAGTGTAATTTATTAAATAAAGAATAAACTATGTTCAGAATCAAACAAGTAGCTTTTAGATAAAAAATAATTAGGCTGAAAATAATAATATGTTGAAAGTCATTATGCTGTTAATGTCACATATGTAATCAAAAGTAAGTCTTGTGTTAGTAAAGGTGGAGTTTGGGCAGCGTGCATAGTGTAGAGTGATGGTGCAATACGCACGCCACAAAATAGCACTTGATAGTGAGAGTTAAGTGTGAGAAATGTGAAACAACAAACCCGAGAGTCAACTACAGGTTAAATTAGCTGAATTGAACTGAGAAGAATTAAAGATATGTATCTGCAGAATGTGTCATGATCCCAGGACACATGAGCATTATTTCAGTGGGGTTGGCAAAATATCAGAGACACAGATACAGTTGTGAACCCTTCACTTCTTTTACATGTCAATGTGTAGGAGGCTTCATTTTCAAATTGGTTCATGTTAATGATTATTATTATTCAAATGGTAATGAGGGTTAAAGCTTTGTAATGTAACGCTAGATGTCATCTTCATTGGGATTTGTCACAATAAAAGGTGAAAACAAATGTATAATATAACATATAAATGTTTGAAGAGACGACAGTGAAAACTATTTTACCTGTGAATCATATTGTGAGAGTGGAGATATGCTAATCCCTGCAGTGCACCATGGGTAATAGCAGCTATTTCAACTTCCTGGAGTGGCTTTTTGTGAACTGAAAAGAATAAATACACATGGAGAGTCACAAACAACAAGAGACTGATAAATGAACTTGTTTAACTGTAATGGAAATGACAAACTGACCTTCAAGGAGGTCTGAGGCTGAGCCAAGGCAGTACTCCATCACCAGCTGAGGAAGAAACAACTCACCATGAGCATCATCAGACACACACGCACACACGGTAATTACATGCATTCATATTTCTATTACAGCAAGAAATAACGCAGATTTATATGGAGCCAGACTGAACCAGATCTGTTGTCATAGGATATCGCCTTCCATCGGATTTTACCATTGAAAATCTCTTTCTGGGTAATTCTCATTGTTACATATATTTCTTATTTAAACTGGGGCAAAATAAGCCAATTGCATCCAAAAAACGACTTAAGATAGTTTTCGACCTGTTTGTGCTCACAAGATTATCAATTATTTACTATCTTTTTAGATAATTCCAGTGTGGATGTGGGGGAACATCTTCTCTGAAGTGTTATTATTAGGATTACAGTACTAATACATACCCATGCTGTGTGCTCTTTCAGGTAACATCCTCGATACTCAATAGTGTTCGGGTGGCGAAGTTTCTGCAGGAACTTCACCTCTTTGATGATGTCCTGCCATTTCTACACACAAACACAGCACAAGTTCCTTATCCTGCATTTTACATTTTAGAGACAAACTGTGTTGGATTGTTCAACTGACACGCTGACGAAAATTTCCCAAACACAGGAGTTAGAAAGACGGTATTAACAGTTCAAAGAGTGAGGCTTTCCAATCAGTCCATTTGTTCGTTACCTCATTTGTCTGCTTGCCGCTGTAGGACATTTTTTTGATGGCCACCACCTCATTGTTGTGCACATCGCGGGCCTGAAAGAAACAGAGATACAAATATCAGTACACTGACACGTTCAAATGGTGACAATGATCTATTTTCCCCTGTGAGGTGCCAGGGGTCAGGCAAGGTACAAAGATTGCAACAGTATGTGATGGGCTTTGCCGAGAACACCGCAGACCTCGCACCTACTCAGTATGGATGAATGTAAACATAGCGACTCCTACCCAGCAACTTAAGCTTTACTTCTTAAAGGTTTTGGTTTGACTGAACTGTCATTACATAAACTAAAATATGGCTTTTAAATACAAATTCAATTTAAATACACCGGCTTTGTGTCCATTGTGATGAGGATTGCATGGATTAACTGAGTCTTTCATCACCCTTTTTTTTCCCAGAATAAAGACTGGGATTTCAAAATAAAACCACTTGGTGGTGCCATAAGATCAATTTGACATATTCAACATGCAGAGATGTACATAATAATGACACCATTTATATTTGTGTAAAAAACTAAATCTTATCTCAGAGCTAGTCCAACAGCTTAATCTTGCAAAAAACCTAATCCTACGTCCCAAGTGATCATGTCAGACACCAAACAAAGTTCATCGTGTTCTACTGTGATGACACTAAGGTGAAGTCCTACACCAGACTGAACAAACCACGATGATCATGACCATTTCTACCTTTAATAATTAAATACAGCAATAACAGTAAAAGCCAGCAGTGTGTACCAGCTCTTAACTTTTATCATAACTGAGGTTTTTGTAAAGCATCTCATGTTTTCAGTGGCCATTTAAGGACATATGCCCTTTGCCACACACCAAGTTCACGTCCAGACTGAGGGAAATACTCTGTAAAGGCAGCTGCACTCTTGCTAAATTGATGCAAATTGATGCACATTGTCTATTTTTGTAGCGCATCTCTAATGGCCTTTTAAGGATCCTCTAAACTCAGACATTCAGTGCGCCAGTGAGAACATTGTGGAGGTGTAAGTCTACCACACAGCCTGTAGAATATTTTACAGGTGAAATGAGATGTGCAGCTTAGTACATACACATGTTGTGTTCCCACTGTTTTTCTAATTAGGTGGGGTGAATTTCATATTCGGTGTCTTTTATAATGAAAAATGCAGATAAAACCCCCACACACTAACACTGGGTGCTGCTCAGTGTGCATGTCTCAGTGAAATGCTTGGGGACAACAGGTGTTAAAGAATTGTCAGGTAACAGCACATTTTGTTCCCACAAAAAAAAAAACACGGAAAAGGATACTACCAACAAACTGGTTGGAATGAGTCACATTCTGAGTGTCTGAGCTTTTATCAGCTTAGACTGAGGCACTGTGCACATCTGATCTGTCCACACAGATTAGTGATGACTGATGGTTGCTGACTGACCAGTCGATCAGAGCCTGGGATGATTGACCATGACGATTAAAACAGAGTCTACATTTTTATCATAACTTACAGTTTCTCACAACTGTAAACACAGCGCTGGATACTAATGGATATGTCAGTGGTTACCGTTATTGGTAAAGAAGAAACAAAATGTGTAAAAAGCCACTTTGAACCACCCCCCCTCAGACTTCTCTGATTGGTGGTAGTGGTGGTGGGGGCTGTGTCCCATTTCGGTTTCGTTCTGAACATGACAATGTGACATTCACACCCACTTATGGGGAGTTCACACATAAGGAGCCAAGTAGTTGGCTGCCACTTGGTTTTGGCAAAGCTGAAGTCCTGGAAGTGTGTGTGCTCTGCAAATTTATTAACATGCTATGCTATGACTGGATTTTTTTTCCTGACACATTCTCCACCCTTTCACAGTCAGACATTAGTTTGTACAAGTTGGACTCATTTCTATCCCAGTAACCTACACACGCTCAACATGTGTTGAGTAACTGAGAAACAGGAACACAATCAGCTGCGTCTCTGTATCAGAACATTCTTTAAAATGCATTTATATTTGGTTGTACACAGACCATCTACTTCAGTGCCCACTGGAAACGAGATGCTTTTGTCTTAACTGGCTCTCACTGAACTGTCAATGAAGTAAGTTCAGCTACTTTTTTAACTTCTCCCAGTTGTGTGGCGGCAGTCCTTTGTTTCCACTGACAAAGAATGGCAGGCACTGCTGGCCCAGGGACTGCACCCTGTTAATACCTGCACAGAGGTAGGGGGGCAGCCTCTCTTTTCATTATACAATACATAATATTCCTGAAGCAGGTAGCTTCACTTTTAAGCCTGTTACTGGTTTACACATCATCGTAAATGGACTCAAATATTTGTTTCTTAGAAAGGTTTTTAGTTTTCAGTTTTAATATTTGGATATTCTTCCTCATCTATATGACATATTTTGTATTAATTTAAATGCAATTACACAGGTAAAATGTGGAAATACATAGCCTATTAGGGCCTGACATTATCACTCACCAAAGCGAATGTACAAACACTTTAAACCAGGTTAACACAAAAGCTGCGAAACTGTCCTACTCACAAAGTACACTGCTCCAAAGCTGCCGTGGCCAATCTCACGAAGGTCAGCAAAGAGCTTCTCCGGATCATCTTTGCAAAAGAGATCTGCCACCTCTGGGTCCTTCAGATTGCCCGCCCGAGCATTTGAGGGCATGGCCAGGGCCTGGAAAACAGGGCAGAACACAGGTTAGGATGACAAAATGCAGGAACAAATGAAAATACTGTAAACAATGTGACAACATCAAGGTTGTTCTTGCATCCGTTTTGGTGTGCTTTTAGTGATAAAATATTTCTTCTTCACTGCTGGGATTAAGAACTAAACTGTTTTTCACTGAAGCTGTGATGAAAGAAATGTGATCATTAGCTGTATTTTCCTGTGTATCTTTGACTTTTAAACGGTTGGTCAAAAAGAAAAAACACAATACATAGATGTCAATCATAGCTGAAAATATCAGTGTTTATACGCTCTTGTGATGTAACAGCACAACACATGAACAGTTTTTAGGAATGCCTTTAAATGTCTGGCATCACTTTAAGAGTCAAAGGAGGATTCAATTCTGGAAATCTGGTGGAGGGGCCACCCTTTTGCTTTATTTTTGGATCATGGCATCTGTGCCCATATCGTATTTGAAGCATCTTTTTCCACTTCAGCGGGGCAAGAATCACATCTAATTAATGTGTTAAACACACTGGAAAATGCATTCTCGTACTCTTGTGACCCATATGCAAAATCGCTTCTCATGCACCAAAAGAGAGGCTTTATCTGCTTCCACGATTTTGTGTCTCCAAAATTCTGCAATACCTCAGGAATGTCACGACAGGCTGCTTTTGGTAAACAGTGTTATCGTTGGCTCCATAACTCTGTGGTGATTAACAAAATCTTATCTACCACATTTGGTCTATGTGGGACAATAATCATCTGACAAGTTGTGACATGAAGACAGCCAACAGTTACAAGGAAATCCAGGATGTTAAAACTGCAGAAAGCGAGTTATGAATTGCAAGAAAAGCAACACGGACAAAAAGAGTGACATGAACATTGGAGAGCGAGTACTGGTTTGGGGGAGACAAAATGGCAGGTGGTTTTCACAAAGTGCACCTCAGCATGAATACATTTTAATTATTAACTATTCAGAATGGGCTGAAATATGCATCAAAACGACAAATGATGTGAATGCAAAATGGCCTTTTGTGGTTCTACTGGAACTAACTGGTAACATTTAGTGTCTCTTTCTCTCTATTGAAAACATCAATCCGTCAATAAAGGCAGTCAATACGTGACTACACTACCAAACATGTTTATTTATATGGAACTGTAATTAAAACTGGTGCATTTAATATACTGATATTAGAACTCAACTCAAATACAAACATAACTTTACATTACAATACCATTATACTAAAGGTAAAGGAAAACACCTCTTACAGTTTCCCCAGTGTCATAGCTTGTTTAGTCCGACTCCCAGTCCAAAAGAGATCACATTTCTTGCTCGCTCGCACAGACCTAAGCAGCAGCCTTTTACATTTAAGAATCATGATCCTGTAATACTGGAGTTTGCCTGGAAATGCACCTAAAACAGTTCAACACTGTTGCCTATTCATTTTCTTTATTAATACGTTTTATAAATAAAATACTAACACGGACTAGTGACCTTCAGGGGTCACTAGCAACGAATAGTGGTGTTCTCTTTTTAAGTACAAAAAAAACTGAAATTGACAGAGGCTATACAAATTAATCATGTTTAATTTTACTCCAACACATCTCACCACAGACAAGAACAAGGCCACACTAATCAATTTCACGCTGAGGAAAAAACATAAATCTTCCTTTCAGCGTCTCAACCATGAAGGTCATCATGAAGCTGTAATGAAATGGCTCACACGGCTGATGGCGTCTCTGTGGTCTCACATCACAAGAGAAAGATCATTGCAAATTAGCAGAACTCTGCAATTATATGTGGTTACAAATCACTGTAATGCAAAGTATTGAAACTAGTTTTCTGCAAAGCTTACAAGCATGGTTCAAAAGGCTAATTACACAACCTCAAACTCATAAAACATACTCAAAATACTGCACATACAAGCTAGATCATTATTGTTTAGTAGAGGATTATTTTATTAAATCAATCACTACAAACCATTTCCTTAAGCCTAAAGGTGCCAATATCAAATGTATTATTTTGCAAAATAAAAAAAAAAAAAAAAAAAAACAATTTAGGTGCACAACTCATGATAACGAATTATTAAATAAGATGCCTCAAGTAATTTTGAAAACATCAAAAAACAGTAAGGCGTCCACTGTATTTTTCCAGAGCTGACGGTGATGTCTTCACGTTTCCAAATGGCTTCTTAAAAAGCTACTAATAAAATTAATCTATGAGCAAAATGAAGTAATCAGGTACTTGTTTCAGTTGTAGTTAAAGTAAAATGTATTTTAGAAGAAAAACAAAATTAATGTTTAACCACATGCTTGACAGTTTTCTTATGAATGTGGAGATCACAGAGCAGCACTAAGCCAAACTGACAGCTTTACAGCTCTTCACTCAAATCAAAGATCGACATAAATAAAGTCATAAATAAAGTCATGAATATCACAGAGGAGCCAGGCTGAGTTTCAAATCAAATCAATTACCCGCATCACCCCAATGTAGGAAATCTCAGTCTGCACACTGAGCTGTGCTGATTGACTACAGCAATATAATTCTGTAACGGGGAGGGTTGCTCATCCTTGAGTGTCAGCTGGAGCCCTGAGAAGAGCCAACAACATAACCAGGCCTATGTGAGTTGGTGAATACATACACACTGCCTTGGGGTGCCTGTTAAATGTACAGCAAGGCTTGTTCCTTTTAAAACTATGATGTGTTAACACTTTAGAAAAACTGTGCTAGACAAAGAGACATTTCTCTTTGTCTAGCACATTCTCTCAACCCCCAGACACAATATTATTTCAAAATTGGCCTGAGGGCATTCTAACCAAGGTAAAAGAGACAAATGTGGCTACTGTCTACAGAGGGAAAAACAACTTAAGTGAAAACATAAAGGAGAGAATTGGGCTTCTTTAAAATGGCATGTTTTTCATATTGTCCACAATGTACACAAAGTGGTATTCGTAATTCTGGCCAGAGTAGTTGTTCATTTTACATATTAAACATTTGAACTGCAGTCTTTAAATTGTCTTAACTTAATAGTTAACTGTATTAAGAATCAACAGAAATGGCCTCTAGTCCATGGTTTTTATAACCAATAAAACATGGATTGAAATACATGCTGATGTAGCCTTTAATTAAACATACGTAGAGGTTCATTTGTTTCTCACATATTTGAAAATGAATCAAATATTGAATTCAGTAAACATTGTGTGGTAGATTATGTTTAATCGTTTTCCAAGGAACAGAGTTGTTGTTAAAGCACTGAAGCTCACAACACTGGGTGAGCAAGTTTCTCAACTTGTTATTTGAAAAAAAAACTCATACATGTTCAATCAAGTAATATTTGAAGACTGCAGAAGTCACCGAAAGCACAAGGAAAGGGGAAGCAAAGTCCCAGACTATTCTTTTTTGAGACTTTAAGCGATTTGGTGTGTCACTGGTGCCAAATGACCAAGATCACATGGCTGACGTCTGCCTGTCTTGGAAACTATTCTGCACAACAGATGCTCCTTGTTGGAAAGTACATATAGCAATCTATTAGTACCAACCAAAAACTTTCAATAATTAAACTAATAAATCAGCTGGATGGATTTAGCATTGAATTTAAGAAATATCCTAGGTGGTTGGACCAAGAGGTCAACAATTTACACTGATCTCACTGGGTGTGGCCCAAACGTGGTGTGATAAACCGTAATGCTTAAATGCTAGAAGCAGTATAAACTGCATCATGAATGGCAACAAATACACTGTACCAAACTGAGTAAGAGGAAATGACAATGTTGAAGATATGAAGCTTTGGTCGAAAGTACACGAGTATTACATCCTTTTCTGAACCAAAACGGAAACATCAAATCTTTTATCTTTTCTACTTCGTTTGGTTTAGACATTACAAGAGCATATACAGCCTCCACTCCACCCTGGTTAATTCATCCCCCACAGCAGCTCAGCTGACCAGATTTTTTCAAGCCCTAAATTGTATTTGTTTTTACTTGCATTTGATAAATTGTTGATTTTAAGAACTGTACCCGATACATGTTTATGCAACATAACATAAACAGGCAACATAAACAGCTTATGTTGTATACAGGTAAAACAACCGGTTGATCGGCAAAAAGATACATTTTTTAATGTTTTTCTGGCTGTTGCTTTTGACATTTGGAAGTATAGTGTGGGAGACTAGGACTAAAGAGCCTATGGCGCACATCCCTTAGTCAGTAATCGGACTGTGGGTGCATAAACGCCTCGGTTATGTGGTGCCTACCAGTCATTTAGATCACTGGACGCCCCACTACCTAGTCTGACTATTAATCGTTATTTGCAGAGAGGTGTCGCAGATGCAATCAACAGATCCCTAGCAGGAAATGCTTCCAAACCACAGGATCCTGTTTGACAATGCCTGCGCTATAAACTTTTAGGGTGTTGCTTGTTGTTGCTGAAGTGAAACTGAATTAACGGTCGATAGATGTGCGTAGAAATAACGTTACATCCTGCTAACATAGCGTTACATTCCGACAAGACAACCATATCTCATCTGCATTGTGTTAAACGTTATGTAAAGCAAATTAACACAAATTCTCCTGCGAAGGCCTCCGAAAACAAACGCAGTAACATTAGGCACCCTCGGACCCAAGTTTGAAAACCTCTGGAAAAAACCTAACTAGGTTAGCTAGCATTTTAGCTAGCCTTAGCTAGGCAGCTAGCTGAATGTAGCTTACTTACCGCGGCTTATTGTGGTTCCGCTGTGAACCGAAAAACAACTGTTAGCAGCCAAGCTAACAAGCCTCTATCCTCATAGCCCAGTAGTTCTGTCTGCAGTCAATTAACACAGCTTTCGGTCCATTGCCACTGATGTTCTTCCTGATTTCAGAGCGACGATGTAAACGATAAACGACCGCCAAATTACACTATCGCAAATATAAACTTCAAGCTGGCCAATTGTTTCTCTGTCGTTACTGGCTTACTAGCCTTAGCTAATTGGATAGCTTAGTTTTGATAGCTTGGACGTTAACATTAGCTGTTTCGCGGGGTGTGGTTAGCGTTTATTTGCAGCGCCCCACTTCCAAGCATATTCCTTGGCAGTCACAACGACCCACTTCAAAACGTACTCTTAAAAATCGTGTTAAAATCTTTGCCCCATCCTGAGACTAGACTTGGATCTTGCACCGTTTTTGTTCTTGCTAAATACAAGATGGCACAGACTGGTGGGGCGGGACACAACTGTTGACCGGAAACTGATTTGTTCTGTTTCCTGTGAGGTTTCCGCTTCACAAATAAAAGGGTATAAATAAGTCGACCTACATAATATTAATAATCTAGTACAAACGCTCGAAGGCTTGATTTAATGATTATTTTTATAAGCCTGTATGCGTGTTGCTCACGTTTCATTTGGCTGAGACACAGAACTAAATAGAATCTGAACGTGAACCATGTTAAAGCACGTATTAAATTCCAAGTACCAAACACATGCAGTTGCATAATACTTCTGCATTATTCGATGTATTACAATTTTGTAAGATCTGTAGGATAGTTCCAGTATTAAAAACATCGGGTAATACCCTGCCCTAACTCTCAAAGCAAATGACTAATTTCAGTATTAGGATTACTATTATTACATTATAACAAATCTTTCCTGATTCTACTAAATGTTTATTGACATCAGTTATGTTTCTAAATACAAATAATAATAATATTAATACTAGCAGCACAAAACATACTGACACCTTATTGGTTGGGAAATTATTTAACAATGAGCATAATAAAAGAGTATAATACTGCATGATATTTATGTATTTAACTATTGAATTTAAATGTAAGATTCATTTCAGGTAGGTAGGTAATTATTGTCACAATAAATGTTGTCAGAGCATAAAACAAATTAAATCACTGCGTCTATGACTATTTTGGCTGGGTGCTTTCCTGCTTTTAATTTTAGGTTTAAAATATCTTCACTTAAGTTTCATCATGGAAACTGTGCTACCACCAATTAGTCACTATACTAATTTATTTTTCAGAAAATAAAGCTACAGTTCTGACATCTAGTGGCAATGTTGCATACTGCACTATTTGATTTATGGTTCATGATCAATGAATTGTATTTTTTTCCTAAATTGTACAGGCAAGGATTTATATGTGGATTTAAATCAAGTCATATCATTTAACCTTTTTACAAATTTAAATAGGATCCACTTGATGTTCAAATGTGGTAAAGTGTTTCCATTGGTCTTTACATCTTTATTTTATTCATAGATTTGTTAATATGACCACAGTCTTACTTAGACTGCCATTTCCCTGTGGATTATACGGAGTTAATTCAAAAATGAACTCTTAATCTATTACTTGTCTCCTAGACCCCATCCCAAACAGACTGCTCAAAGATTTTTACAGCTTTACAATTAACCAAATGTGCATATTAGAGCAGATAGATCTAGCTCTACTAACAGACTATGTACCACAGGCCTTTATTGCAGGTGTAATAAAACCTGTTCTTGAGAAACTTACTCTGGATCCAGGGGTTTTAGTCCATTATAGACCAGTATCAAGCCAACCCTTTTTTTCTAAAATCTTCGAAAAGGTAGTTTCGAAGCAGCTGTGTAGCCACCTGCGCAGGGACAGTCTCTAGAAAGATTTCCAGTGAGAGTAAATTATAGTACTGAAACAGCACTTGTTAAAGTTAGCTTCTGATATTCTCCATACTTATCTTGTTAGGTTGTAGTGCTGCATTAGACACTGTAGATTATAAGATTTTATTACGTAGACGGAAACTTGTGTAAACCATAAACCATCTATCAGATAGATCACAATTTGTTTATGTTAATGATCAGTACTCCATGCACACAAGAGTTAGTCATGGAGTGTGTGGACCGACTCCTTTTGGATGTCTTCATAAGGTAATATTATAGGAAAACACAGAAATTCCCATTGCTACACAGACATTACCCAACTGTATTTATCTGTGAAACCACATGAAACCAATCAATTAATCAAACCTTAAATATATATTACTTAAGCTTGTGTTGTCATTTTACATTTACCTCAAGTAATACTGTGAGGAATCTTTGACCAAGATATATAATTTATATACTACAAAAAAGAAAAGTTTAAAACTTTCTTCCTACACCTGAGGAATTTTATAATAATAAATACAGAGCCCATCTATTATCTCTCATTTACTCAAAGTTTACCAGCTGACTAACGTGAGACTGGCTGAGTTGAGCTTGTTAGTTTAAAAACAGTTGTATAATATATTTTCTGTAACTCTACCGATGGCCAGGCGAAGACAGTTTTGATAATGTTGGTTCTGTTAACAACCTTATTCTGTTCACACAGGGGCTATCACTCCGGAGGATATCAGCAGGACAACAGCTGTTTGTTCTCCAGTCAAATATGCTGTTTCAAGCAGCGACTTTTCAGTTTAGACTCCTCGTCAACATAGTTCACAGTTAAGTGAACAGGGCCAAACAAGTTGACCACAGAGCACTGACCTCAACAGCAGCCATGGCGTTTAAAGAATGTGAGTAAAAAGTATTATTTGCCGCATGTTGATTTAATAATCATGAATGAGGTCTGTGTAGGACCAGTAATATTGATTTCTCTTGCCCCAACTGGTCGAGGCAGATGACCGTCCATCCTGTGCCTGGAACAGCTGGAGCTTTCCTCTGATAATGGGAGGTTTTCCTCTCTTTCACCTAGTGCTTGCTCGAGTGGGACTGCCGTTTTATTAAAAATAATATTCTGTATAAATTTATATAAGTTGTAATGCCTTAAACCTTACACTGTAAAGTGCCCTAAGATGAATTATGTTGTGATTTGGCGCTATATAAATAAATGTAAAGGAAATTAAAAACATTTTTTTAGTATTTAAACATATAAGCTTAAGAAAGAGGGTTTGTAAAATCACCTTGAAGAAAAGATTAAAATAAAGATAATTTATCCTGTGATATTCTATGCATTTTTATTTAACCTTATTAATATGCAAAGAAACAAATGTAACATGTTCATGTCACACAGAAGGTTGAAATTGATTGTAGTGTGAGTAGTAGTGGATTAATGTTTTCTTATTCAAAACATTTTGCAAACAAAATGTGTCATTTTGTCCATTTAAATATAAACAATTATGCATAAAGTGGACAGACATTTACTAATGTAAATACGCAGAACACAACCAAAGTTTATTTGGTAATCATCTTTATTGCAAAAACATATAAACACAGTGTCAAAAATGTTCTATTATAAAGCTTATAATTCATAATATAAGAAGAGAATATGTGCAAACATGAGAAATAAAAAACGTCAAAACAGTCCCAGTGATCAAACAGTCCACATCAGAGACCACTTTAATCGACCTCCTCAATTGTGGGCCCCTGGGTGCCGGCTCGTGCCTGCTCTCTACAGCTACCAGCGGGCATTCCGCCCTG
>JAUMTR010000026.1:3497749-3518298 GCA_032270685.1 Microctenopoma stevenorrisi
TTTATGTCTTTCAAACAAGCATTAAGTTTCCCTAAATGATTGGTCTCTTCTGGTTTCATTGATAAATATAATTGTGTGTAATCTGCATAACAATGGAAATTAATTGAGTGTTTCCATTTGTAGATATGCATACAGCAGACCCGTCATCCTTAGAGGTCTGACTGATAACGCGGTACGTATTCAACTGATTACTCCTCTTTACTTTGCATTTGTCTGATCGTTTTGTTAAATGCCCGTAATAAACTGTAACTGTTTAAACATTACAAAATCAAGACACTTCAAAACACTGTTTACTGTTGCTGTGCATCATACATGGTGCATGATAAATGCTTTATTGCTGTATTTCAATTTTTTTCTAATCTACTACTGCACATTTTTCTGTAGTTAGCAGAAAATAAAATATGTAGCCCTGATAAAAAATCAGATTCGCCAAAAACAAATGAAAAAAAACATTTATGTTTAGAACAACACTGCGGCTGTGGATGTCGCCTGTTAATAGGAAGATTGGTGGTTCGATTCCCCGCCTCCTCCAGTCATATGTATAAGTTACCTTGGGCAAGACAAATGGGACTGTGAGTGTGCATGGTTGTTTGTCTGTGTGTGTATGTGTTGGCCTTGCGATGGACTGACGATCCATCCGGGGTGTTCCCCTCCTCTCGCCCGAAGACAGCTGGGATAGGCTCCAGCACCCACCACGACCCGACTGCGGATGAAGCGGAAGATAATGGATGGACAATAGTGTAAAATTAAAGTCTTTAGTATAAAAATGTAAAAACATACACATCTGAATCACGACAAAGGTTGCTTTTGCTACATATACGCACATACTGTAGAGAGCAGTCTGTTTGTTAATAAAGCATGACCGTCTATGTATTTATACATCGCTGCACTGTTGATATCAGCACAAACTGTCCTCAGCAACAAGCAGAACGCTGCAGTAAATCAACATATTAACTTTGTTTTAGAAATTCAGGTTGTTGTGCTCCAAGTCACGCTTACTAGAAGAATATGGCGACCGGAAAGTGAGGCTGAGTACAGCTAACACCTACTCTTACAGGAAAGGTACGCATGTCTACACCCACCAGGCTCTGCTGTGGTGGTCTCACAGTAACCCCTGTGTGCAGCAGGGATTCATTTATTTACTTCTATTTATCTGATGACTCGCTGGGATTAATCTCTTCCAGTGGACGTCTCTTTCCAGGAGTATGTGAGCGTGTTACTGAGGCCTCAGTCTACGGACGCCCTCGGCAGCGGTGAGTTAAACCCTCTTCTGACTCAGCTGACCTGTTTTCATGCTGCCATTCACATCTGGGCAGATGTTTCTAGGGCTCTAAGCAGAATTTCATCATGTCAACAAGACTACATATTTATGCGTACAGTATAAAAAACCTGTGTTTCTCTCTACAGACACGCTGTATTTCTTTGGCGACAACAACTTCACAGAGTGGCAGAGTCTGTTTGAGCACTATGAGCCTCCAACCTACGGCCTGCCTCACACCACTGGAGCCTACAGCTTCGGGATTGCTGGTCAGTGTTCGTTGATTCTTTCTTGTGTATTGTAGTGTCATTTCTGCGCTGAGCGGTAAGAAACAGATGTTCCTTTAGATAAAGTATTGCGTGGTTTCAGACGTTCTTATACATTCTTTATGGATTACAGGTCCTGGAACAGGAGTTCCCTTTCACTGGCACGGTCCTGGTTATTCTGAGGTCATTTACGGCAGAAAGGTAAGACACATTAAAACTGTGTCCACCCATCAGTGAATAATCCAGTCCTGACTTTGTGCAGCTGCTTGTTTTCCCTCGTCTTTCTCTACACATCACTGCTGGAGCGTCATGAGTTTGTTTTTTGTCCAACAGCGCTGGTTCCTCTACCCGCCCGACAATGAGCCGCATTTCCACCCAAACAGCACCACCCTGTCCTGGCTGACAGAAACGTACCCCAACTTGCCTGAGGACGAGGCCCCACTGGAGTGCACTATCAGGCCTGGAGAGGTCAGTCTGGTGTGTAGGTAGAGAGCAGCAGCGTTCAGCGTTTAACCTCCTGCGCCTTTTCTTTTTAGGACAAATGTGTGTTTCAGCCTGAGGTATGTCAGAGCTTTAACTGTTCACTGTTCATATCTAACCGTCTGGATGTTTTTCCATCAGGTGCTCTATTTCCCAGACCGCTGGTGGCACGCAACACTCAACCTGGACACGAGCGTTTTTATCTCCACCTTCCTCGGCTGAGCTCCTCGCATCTTCCAGTGGAACGAACAGGGCAACACAAATCATTCAAATGTCGATTCAGGGACTAAATTGATGTTTCAGGAAAGATATTGTTTTATTAACAAGTTTTTAAAAAATGTTTTTGTAGTAATAATATTTATGTGTGTTGAATGACCAAACGAAAAGCTTAAATTTCTCACTGACGAGCCAGAGCTTTAACACCACCTGCTGCTTTTAATTGGCGTGTATAGACATGGATGAGGTTTATGCATCGTCTTCAGATGTTTTCTTATTCTGTTGAAATGTCAACTAAATGTCTTATAAAGGACAAAAACTAGTTGAGTCGGTGTCATTTCAGCTACAGCATATAGAAAGCCAGGTTTTTGTCTTTGCACATTTGCATTTATTTTACAGGTAAAAACAACAAGCATCATTTAACAGGCCTTAAAGAATCATTTCTAGCTGTGGTGCTGGGTAAACATACAGACAATCTAAAACACACTTAGATGTAAAGTTTCCTTTGTTAGGACAATTTCAACAGGTGATTCTGTCGCAGCCGACAACATCTTCCTGTCAAGGAAGATCCGTCATATCCGATTTCCTCCATCATCAAAGTTTATTCAATATGACTGAAGCACAGATGGATACTAATTATCACATTTAGCATCTATCTATTGGCCAATAGCCAAAATAAGTGAAACACACCTGTAATTAACCAGCAACATATCAGGCTTAATTTTGATTTCAGTTTCCAGCATTAGAAAGAATTCACTACATGTGCCTGACATGGTGTTGCGCAACGCTCAAGAAGACCTGAGGAAAAACTGTCGACAAGCAAGAAGAAAAACGAAAGTCTGAAAACACATTTTTTAAGTAACATCTACATTTTGATTTGTGTACAAATCTTTATCTGCTCTCAGGTTAAGACGACACAGCCAGTGACAAAGTTACAGGTTTCTCCTTCAGTTTGCCAGCAAACGTAACATTTATCAACAGTCACAACTACAGCGGTGCAGCAATGGGCTGAGTATGAAAAAGGTTCTAAATACTGTGTGAAACCTGTATGTACTGCACATGAGACTGATAGCATTCAGGTGTTTGTTGATTCTCAGACGCAATCGAAGCCATTCTTTGCATTTCTGTGTGTATTTCCCATACATCTATGGGACATGTCTCCTCCTCTGAAGAGTACAGTCAGTACTCAGACAACCTCCTTTAATTGGTCACACAAGCTCAACAGATGATTTCTCTGGTCGATAAAAAGGTGCAAACTTGGGCATGTGAATAAAATATGGTAAAGAAAGAGGCTGCTACTCTGTCAGCTAGTGTTCAACATGTCAAAGTGTTGTTTCTTCAAACACAAGATAAAATTCTGCATAAAATTACCAGAAATATAATTTTAATTATCAGCACAAATTGAGACACTGAGGCCTTCCCACTGGTTTGAGGAACACAGAAACATTAGCACAACATTTCAACTTCAATTTTTATGGAGTTGCTACGTATCAAAGGTCAAAACCAACCCAGGAACGTTGTTGTTTATCTTGATTGTATAAGTTAGATTTTGTATGATATTAACTTGTGTCCTTGTTTTAAACTGTGTCTTTTATCTTCCTTGTTCTCTTTTTTCCCATGAAAGGAAAACGGGGGTATATTTAAAATGTACCTGGCAGCTTTGAACGCAGCTGATCATTAAACTGCAGCTCCATCAGGTACAAATGACCACACGTTTGGTTGTGGTCGTCATGGTTTTCAAGCTGTTTAAGATTGAAGCAATGACAAAGCAGCAGCCTCTGAGTTGCTGAACGAATGGACTATGTTTTAATTCATAAACTATAAAAGACCTTCCCTCCTTCCTGCGGCCGTTCAGTAGTCTTCCACCCAGCCATTCTCCAAAATAAAAGCATCAATGACTTCCTTCATGGCCAGGTTAGGAATGAGCTGATCCTGGGTCAGTGGAGTACGTGTCACTGGGTCAAAATGTCCAACTCGCTGGAGGGGAAGAACACACAGTAGAAGAGTGTGTGAAAGTGGAGGTAAAACTATTTTAAGTGAGAGTAAATGCGGTTGATCTCTGTGTACACAGCTGAAGGACGTTTTTACCTGCAGGTGCTCTTCAATGTCTTTTCGGTCGTATGTGACACCGCTCGGAGTGATACACGGCTCCCTCATCAGCTCAAAGCTGATCTTTCCACACAGGTAGTCTGGAATTTCACGCTTCTGCCAAACACACAACCTATGTTTGTCTACACACCAGCAAGGTCAACTGAACGGGTTTAGCCAATTTCGAGTGTTGTTGTTTTCTAGGACGTGAAGGATTTACAGTCTGCTCTTTGAATCTGAGAGTTACACTAACCTTCCTCTTCTCATCTACTTGGCAGAACAGCTCCTCCATGTCGGAAAGGTATTTGTCCTGTGGAAAAACACAAACCACAAATAATAAGAGTGGTACAACAACTTTTTAATCATAGAGAGAGAAGATTAGGTTTATGCTGTTTCCAGATGATGTGGTTTGACTGGCTTCATCAAACTGCAACCTTCAGCAGCCCTGGAAACATTTCCAGCTGAGTGGGAAGTAGCTGGGATGAGAGTCAGCACGGTTCTCTGGTGGAAAAATGCACATACCTCCCTACGCGTTGGGAGAATGTTTCTGATTGACAGGTGGATGGATGTGGCGCCCACAGGTGTAGGAGCGTTTTACTGAATCACTGTGGCAAAGCTTTTGATTTACTGGTCATAATCTAACTATCAGCTTCTGAATGGACAGAAGAGGCGAGTAGTGACATGAAATTTCAAAAACAATCAGCTGACATGATTTGTTTCTGGAGCGTGGCTAGACAGGTCCTTAAAGCTGTGACATTAAGAGGGGCTCGGAGTAAAGCTTTAGCGTTTTAGAGCGAAGTTTCTAAACTTGCCAATTTACCTTGGTCTCAAGTCACAATAAACACCCTGGTAACTTTTGCGTGAGTGAAGACTGTCCATCAGTACTGGATCAGTAAGCACTCACAACGCAACACAAGTCTGAAATTCATGCTAACAGATTAACATGATGGCTGCAGCAATCCCTTTAAATAAATGTCTTGATCTTCATCTCTTCTGCACAAAGAATATATCCAGAAATTCTACATTTATGAAAAAGAAACAGTATTTCAGGCATGAATATTAATAATAAAAAAACATACATGCTTTGTGTGAATCTCGTTGAGTTTGTGCTGAATCCTGCTGTCATCTGACTTGTCGTCTTTTTTCTGTATGCAGCCCTCCAGTTCTCTGTGGATTGTGATGGGGTGAGAAATACATCAAATTTAGGATGGCGGCTCTCAGAGTCACAGCAGCAGTAAACGAATGCAAGAAAAAACAGAAACTGCACTAAAAAGACGACAATAATGCAATAGTTGTGCAGTGAAGCTTAGATTACGATACATTACATGTGACGTGACGATAAGTGACCTGTATCCTTCTCAGCTAAATCCAGATTTGGACCTGCCTCTTTTTTTCAGCAAGGATGAGTCCGGTCAGGTACGAGTGCAGCTCACTCTCTTGGTTGATCCTTCTCTCCTCCATGCTGTTCCACCGCTTTTTCTTAGCCATCCTCAAAGCGCAGGGGATGTCATCTCCAAAGTTCAGCCGCTGCTCCTTTGCAAGGTTATAAGCTAGAAAAATGATAATATAATAATTATATTCATATATTTGAGTGCTGAACTTTATTAAAACATTTACACAGCCTATAGGTTCCACCTACTACTACAACAGTAGTTAAAGTGGTTAAAGTGCATTAACCAAAACTCTACTGATTAGTTAGTGAGGAGCAGCTGAACATACTGGAGCCTTTAGCAGAGTCAGATATTTTCTTTAGGACAGGGGTGTCCTAACTCGGTTCTCGAGGGCCGCAGCCCTGCTGGTTTTCCAAGCATCCATGCATTTGTGACTTCTGATCGGCTGAACACACCTGATCAAGGTGATCAGGTGTGATCAGGAGGACCGAGTTTGGACACCCCTGCTTTGGGAGTTGGGAGACTCAAACCAGGGTGAATAAGGCTTTGTTGTGAACTGATGAAAAATAATAATAATACTGTTGTATTGTGTCTTCTCTGGTACCTTTCTGCAGGTTGCCAATGGCTTCATCGTAGTTTTCCATTTCCAGATGACACTGGCCCATGAAGAAGTGAGCTTTGACTGACTGGCTGTCCAGCTCCAGAGCATGTCTGCAGTCCGCCAGAGCTTTGTCATAGTGCTGCAGCTTCACGTAGCACAGTGCTCTGTTAGTATAGTACGCTGGGACAGAGGGGCTGTGAGCCTAAGAGGAGGTAAGAGAAAAGAAACCGTACTGCTGTAGCAAACCTACATTTATGTCCAGATACTAAATCCAAAACATTAGCCTTACATAGGTGTCAATACCAATTCATGAACTGACACCAAAGACTTTTTCCCACAAATTTAAACTCTGTGTAGTAGTTATTTTACATGTTTCCCATCACCCAGTCTTTACTATGGCTTTGCTGTAACAGCCAGCAGCCTCCAGGTACTTCCGGTTCAGGAAGAGACGGTTGCCCTGCTCCTTCAGCTCCTGGGCGGACACTGAGGTGTTTTTCTCTGGACTTTCTGACATTTTGTCCACCAGGCCTGCTGCACCACTGGCAGCTGCCTCCTCACTTAGCTTCCCTATCCTGAGGCTAGGCTCCAGCAGGCAGAGCTGAAACTGAGACAAAAAGACAAAAACAAAGGTATATATGGTGCATTATATATACAACATAATGATTAATGTGGGAACAGCACACAACAGTAAAATTAAAGCACAGTACATATAATAGATACATATTTGTAACATGTTATTTGTCAGTAACATTGTTTTTAAAGAAATCATGTTAGAATCTTAATCTAAATGTTACCTTGGTTAGCTTAAGCAGTTAAGTTACTGCGTACCTTTGTCATGGATCATGATATGACATCATTTCCTCTACTTGTTTTTCCTTATTGCATCACTGGTGACACAGGTAGTTGTGTCTAAACAGCCTAAAAAATCTCACATTACGTTGAGATATGAGATAGGGCTGCTAGATGAGTCCTTGCTAATGCGTAGCTAACGTCAGCAGCTAGCTTTGTGCTATTTCATCACCATTGTCCTCTTAATTCCTTATTCTGACCTACGTTTCCCTGTCAGCGTGTTTACTGTTAGAATAGTGTGGAGTTATCAAGCGGCTGTAATAACGGTAGCCAGCGTTAACATTACTACGACACATGTAACATTAGGCTAACTGCACCTGTCACCGTGAGGTACAGTCACATACCTGCTGTTGCTGTTGCTGTTTGAAACGAGCTTGACTGTGAGGAGACTGTGTATTCTGTGGACTATGTTAAAAGGAGCCGTTTTAATGTCATTTAGCTAGGTATGGCAAGCCAAATATGTCAAACCTAGCTACAAGTCGCACAGCGACAACAGATGTTTAAAACGCGTCATCGGGGGCACGCCCAACAGCGTTGGCTTTGGTTTTATTTTGAAAAGTTTCATTATGAGAAACTGGTTTTATTTTGAAAATAATGCTATAAACAAGTTTATTACGGAAAATGAAAAAAAAAACCGTGATAAAACATTTTCAATTAATTTTAAATAACAACTGCAGAACCTGTTTAACTAAAAAAGGGTAAGTAAACTGTATTTAACGATAGAATTACATTACATACACAATGACAGTGATTCAAGAAATTAACTAAAATAATTACTCAAATTTATATGAATAAAAAAATATGTTGTGTCTTGGGTTTTTCATACCTGATCTTTTGAATAGTTGCATACATTTTAACCATATTTTTGCTACTGGGTTCCTCCTGGTTCATGATAATTCACGGCCTCATGTAGAAAGACTCTGCAGGCAGGCAATAAGTGATTGATAAAATTGACTGTCCTCCATGCCCAGCTGACATAAATCCAACAGAAAATCTCTGGGACATCTTGTTTAGGTCTGACGCTGCCAGGTTGAACCTCAGACTGTCCAGGAGCTCAGTGATGCCCTGGTCAGGGTCTGAGAGGAGATACCCCAGGACACCATCTGTCATGTCATGTGGAGCGTGTCCTGATGTAGTCAGGCATACAGGCACGTGGGGGTCATACAAACAACTGCTACCATTTTGAGTTGCTGCAATGACATTTCAGCAATTTGGACAAACCTGCTGCATCAGGTTTTTTTAGCAGTGTATATACATAAATAGAAGCACAGGCACAGCAATACATTTTCCTATATAAACCTATTTTTATAGTAAAATGATGCATAAATAATATAAAACTTGCAACAAACAGCTCGATCTTTACACGAGAAGGCATTTAAGCTTTGAAGCTTTAACTTTTTTCCATGAAAATATCCATCAAGACAATGCGGAGTTCAGATCACAAGGTTCTGACGGTGACTCGTATGACATTTGAATGATCTTAAAGTCTCATCAAACCCGTCAAACATCATGTGGTCACCAATTCCAATTCCAAATTATTAAAACACAAAAATCATAACCTTAATCCCCAAAATGTAACAGATGAACCACAGATAAAGAGCTATACATATTTTAATTAAAGTTTTCATTCAGTCAGTTTTCAACCATTTGCATAGTTTTTTCGTCCTCTCTAACAACACAACGGTGGTTTTGGATTCATGAGAATATTTTAAAAACATTTCCTCTAAAATAAAACACCACAATAATGCAGCATAGTTTAAAGTCAATAAAGTGCTAACATGACCACACAGTCACTCTCTGCTGTATCTCTAATCTCTAAACACGCAGATTAATAATGGGGAGACTAAACATTGTCTTTGTGTTTTCAGCTTTCTTGGCAGTCTGTTCCTACACAACTACGTAATTTAATTCATTATGTTTATCTCTCCCCAGTGCAATTAATGACCTGAAGAATATCCTGTGATCTGAAATGTAGAATATAAAGTGCTTTGTGTGTTCACTAAATGTCTTTTGCGCAGACGCGCAGCTTCTGGACAGGATTAGACATTTCCTGGAGGCCGACCAGCTTTGAAGACAGACACGTATGATTTCCCCAGTTGAATGAAAAACTCTGTATCCTCTGCATAATCCACAAAATACAAAGTGAAGCTTCTTCATAAGAACTACTTTTAACCAAAAAATAGTTCCAATGAAAACACACTTTGTTCTGAGGATATAAAACAACATTGTTAACAACTCTTTTCTTTAGGCTACAGAGCAACATCCCTATGATGTTTAATTTAACACGTAGGATTAGTTCTGGCTCTGGGTAGATCTGTCTGAAACATGTTCGTATAACTGAAACAGCAACCTTTCTGTCTGCACACCAAACATCATGTCATACCTTTAAAACCGAAAAACATTCAAATGAGACAAACCACCAAAGGTCCCAAAGTGTTGGACTGTTCCTTTAAAGAAGCTGCCTCCATGCTGATCCCAAGCGTATGAAAGGTTCGGGAGTCAGAGGGGTCGAGGCTGATGCAGACCTGCAGTTTCTGGGCTCAGAGCGGGACTGTGTGTTGCCTTTGAAGGACTCCAGTTCCCCAGAGACGCCTGGACAGCTTTACGGTGAGCCAGTCTGTGTGTGATGGAGAATCCAGCATTGCCCTCCAGCTGAGACAAAACTACAAGCACCTGTCTGAGAGAGAGAAAGACAAAGCTTCATTTGTTTCCATCCACGACTGGTACATCATGAGTCCATCGATGGATGATGTGTGTTGCAGTGAACCTGTGCAGAGGAGGGATGCTGTCGACGGTTTTGAGGCTGCTGCGCGTCGACACCACATTGAAACTGTCGCTGCAGTCACACGACACGTGCAAGTGGTGTCGGGGGTGTCTGTTCTCTACCATGACGATTAGCCCCGCCCAGCCATGAGTCAGGTAGTAACAGGTCATCCCCTCCCGTCCCTGACACACACACACACACATCAGCTGCGTTTAAATAAAAGGCTGGTTTTTAATAATTATTACAACCAAATACGCTGCATTTTATGTTATGTACCAAAGGTATTGTGTAAAATTATTTACACACATGAGAACTTTGATGGCTCCACGAGGTTTAGAGGTTAGTGAATATATGACCATTTTCTCCAGGAGAGTATTTGTGAGGTCTGACTGATGTTGGTCACAATTGTAGCATAAAAAGCTGATCTTATTTTAAAATCATGTGTCCTCAGTTTACACATCTCAAGTACTAATCTGAGAGTGGTTATATTTATTAGGTAACTATATGATTGGTTAAAATATGGATTTATCAGCGATCCAGTGACCACCTGTGCAAAATCCCCTGGTAATGCAGCATTACCTCATGTCTCTCTCCTTTACTCTCTGTCAGCTGGACGATGGCGTCAGCAATGGTTGTATTAGAGGCTGTTACTTGTTCCACCATCACCAGCCTGGAGCTGTAAACAGCCAGCATATAACCAGGGGCCTCTTGACTGCCATAGCTTGCTGAAAACACACACGACTGCCTTAATAACAGCTCATCAGAGCATCGGCATTAACCACTGACAAATATTTTAACATTTAGTTTAGAACAAAAAGATAAGCAAGTACAAATTTGAGACCGGTAAAACAATAGTCACATGTTATTGTTGCTTACTTGTTCCCTCTGGGATGATGCTGTGCCAGTGGTTAAACGCGCAGCATAGCACGGCGTATTCACCCGGCTCCAGCATGACGTCACAGCCAACAAACCTCCTTACGGAGCGCCGGCTGTGAGCCAGCAGACGACCAAGCGTCAGAGTCCCGGAGCTGTCGTAGGCAACACGGAACAACAGCACACACAAATCCAACAGGTGGCTCTCTGATGTGTCCCATCGCCTGGGGTAACGCATAAAACAGAGGAAAGATTTACCATTTATAGTTTGGTTGCCACATAAAATACTCTCCATCTGACAATACCATCAGGCATCTGTTAATCTGCATGACACCAACTCCCAAAACACACAACTAGCATTATAAGAAGAAGAACGAGGAATGCAGATTAGTTCTTCTTCTTTTCCTGTGGTATTTCTAAGTTGTTGCACAGAGCATAGCTCGGATGTGTTGGCTCACTGGACATCTATAAATACCTCTTAACCAACTATATGACAATATAATAAATAAAACTGAGGGTGCTACTCTACCTGCTGCCCTCCTGGAACAAAGCCAGTTCCACAGCTGTCCTCTCCAGCACTGTGATCGACACCACTGTCACAGGAACGTCGGCTCCTCGGGGGAAAACACCCGGGACCCGAACCTCCTGCCAGTCTGAATGGATCTTACAGATATCAACTGAGTCAAAGTACCTGCCGAGGACAAGCACACAGTAATAGGAACAGTCACGGGAGGCAAATGTTAATATAATATTAATATAAATGAGCCATTTTATCATTGAATAATCTACCGGATGAAGTCCCAGAAGTCCATCCAGAACAGTCCGTCCTCGGCCCGCTGGGCGCAGAGTTCCCTCTTCAGGTGCGGAGGCCAGTTTGGCCAGTCATCAGCCCAGGGTCCGGTCCAGGAGAAGCGACCCCATGGGTTTCTCAGCTGCAGTAATCTGATGTAGGCAACAGACATTAAATACAGCAGCACAGTGTGCACACGCCTAAAATGATTAAAGGTGCACAAACATTTCCTCTGAGAATGTCTGAGTGCAGCTGAATCGTCTTCTCAACCACGAGGACGGCCAAAACTAAATCGTGTCTTCACCTGTGGCTGTCAACATCTTGCACGTCGAGGACAGAGTAGGCGTGTCGTGGACGTAAACCTAGAGACTCATACTCTGTGTCATCCACCTTCATGTTGCCTCCCCCACAAGAAGCTCCCATGAGAAAACTGCACAGCACAAGCAGGGTGAGTTATTTTATTAGCTACCTCCTTTTTTGGGCAAATAATGTGCAATAAACATTCTTCATGTATTGTTCATATCTCTAATTTTGTTGCACTACTGTACTAGTGTGCCATGTGCAACTACAATAAAGAGCTATGTTAACTAGTAAAGGTTATAGGTTATGAGGCTCACCCTGCTTCTTTAGAGCTCAGCATTTTGGCCCAAATGAGGTCTGTGTCAATGGGCTCCTCCTTGGGGTTGGTGGCGCTGACCTGCAGGGCCAGCGACTCACAGGGGGCCCCTGTCAGTGTGGACAGGCCCTCGATAGCACGACCCGCCTGCAGAGCAAAGTAGGAACCATGGAGTTTGGCCAAAGCCTTTTCTATGAGTGCCACCCAAAGCTGCTTCCTCTGGGCCTGGAGAGGAAAAGTGAGCATGAAAAAAAGGATTAAGAGAATCTTTGATTAAGTAATTAACTTCAGCAGCACAGCTTGCAGAATAATTATGGTGCAGAATAATGTTAACCCTGCATATTAAGGGACAAAAAGGGCAACAGAAGCTCGAGATAGAAATGACTAATGTCGCTGGTACAGTATATGTAATGTAAAGCACTATGCTGAGGCTGTGGAATGAAACTTTTCACCTCCTGTTGTGTGGAGCGAAGAATCAGGCGCAATTCATCCACCTTTAGATATATGGGTGGGGAAACTTCTAACTAACACACTAAAAATAAATACATAGATACAGCTGTACTGAAAAAAATACAAAATTCATTCAAAATATTAATAGAAAGAGTGAATTAAAATATGAGCTGAACTATATTATTAGTTTATCGTTATTGCATTGAAGTGGAGGCACCTCTCACCTGAGAGAAGAGGAGGTGGCCGCTCTCGTCGCACGGCAGCATGTCGTCCACTAACACTGTGGTCCACGAGCCGTCTTTGCAGAGACGCACCTGATAGGCTCCTTCTGCACACAGCAAGCGTGTCACCATCACTTTCTCCACTAGGTCGGGACGTTCAGCCAGAACAGCCAAGGCACTCAGGAACCTGTTCTCCAAAACATTAGGCAGAACAGACGTGCTGGATCTATGTGGAGTTAAAAGGAACAGAGCTGCCACCCTCTGAAAAGAACAAGCTATCAGCTCACCTCACCTTAACAAAACAAAGATATCTCTCTGTATGCTCTTGAATCTGGGTAGTATCTATAAAAATCTGAATCTGAATAATATTCTTGTTTATATCTTTTAGAAGTAAATCTGTAATCATTAAAAATGTAAATGGTAAAAATACTGTGTTTTTTTGAGTCAGCTCACCAGCAGTTACCCAGAAGTCCCTGCAGGATGTCAGAAGGGCGAGGTGTGCGGAAAACAGACCACTTAGTCCCACGGTCTCTGAAGTTGCAGCAGTTGATTTCTTGGGGACGAAGCCACTTTTTGACCCGATGTTGGACACTGTCGTCCTCAGGGAAGCCCACGGACTTCGGACCAGGAGGGAAACTGTCGTCCACGAACGTCACTGCGTTCTGACAAAAACAATTTCAAAGCTTCACAAACAAGTGAATCTCAAGTGCTCAGTAGGAACAACAATGCTACAGACTTTACAGCAGACATGTGACGAACTTCCTACATTTTACTCACTAAAATCTCTCTAAACTGCCCAGTTAAGGAACGACAGCATATATTGGTCCACTCAGGCAACAAACAGCTGGCCGATCATACTGAGGGAGGTTATTATGGCGTGCTGAAAGGAGGTCTGTCGATACCACTCACAGCTGAAACAAGAACTCCCTCGTGCATCCTGCACCCGTGTCAGATACCCAGGCGTCTGAAGAACACTGGTATTTGCTGAGAACAGCTTAAAATGCACAAAACCAACACTGGTTCTAAATGGTCACATTCTCTGTACAGACCTCTCTGCAGAAGCTAACGATGTTCTCCCACAGCTGTTTGGCCTCTCCCTCGTCGCTCTGCCGCAGCGCCTCCACCAGCATGCTCTCCTTCCTCTTTGGGGAGGCTGCGGGTTTCAGCTGTGCGGCGTGATGCTGAGGAGTGTGGCAGGCCAGGCAGAATCTGGCTTGGCCCTTGTTAATCAGAGTGCACGCCGGGCATGACCACTCCTCTGTCCTGTTGGAGGCGACTGCGCCGCAGGAAGGAAACAATACGGAGGCGTCTGAGGCAGGGGACAGCGGCGACATTTCCTCCTTGAGGGTGCTGAGGCGCCTGCCCGGAAGGTGCTCCGGCTGGCCGGTCAGATGAGAAACAGCGAGCGCGGACGGAGAGGGGCTTATGTTATGCATTTGGCTGAGGCAAACGTCCGGAGGCGGCACCTCTCTGCGGCTGCAGGGAACTGCGTTGTTGTGACCTGAAGACGACGCGCTGCTCAGTGAGGAGTTGATGTTTGCATATGAAGCTTCCACTGGTAAACACTCCTCTCTGGCTGATATGGAAAGCGAATGCGCCCCCGCCACAGGTTCTGGTTGTTGTGCTGTTTGCTCGCAGGTCTCAGGCATGAGCAGGGCCTCGGCAGGGATTTGAGGAAGAGACAGTTTGCGTGGTCCGCCACAAGCAGAGCAGGACATGGAGGTAGGGGTGTTCTGCAGAGTGCACCTCAAGCAGTCCCAGGCGAGGCTGTGTTTATCTGCATCATCTGACTGTTTTCTGTTCTGCTGCCTGCCTGGTTCACTCCATGACGGCCTCAGGGGAATGGAAGAGATGCTGGAGCGCTGAGGTCGTGGCTGGTCGGCAGATGAATCCTGGGGACAATCCAGTGACCCCGTGTAGCCACACAGAGAGCAGGACAGACTGTCAGGGGAGTTTGCCAGTGTGCAGCGTGGGCAGGACCAGCAACAGTCGTCCCTGCTGGTCCCATTCCACATCCAACGGGTGTCGGGTCGTTGCCGAGGGGCTTCACAGATGGAGCAGCGGGGGGCGCCAGCTGCGTTCAAGAAAGTACAGCAACCACAAGCCCACTGGCTCCTCTGCGTGGGCACAGAACCAGACGAGAAACTGGAGGAAAAAAAAGTCTAATTACAATTAATACATGTGTGTAGACTGTGTACAGCATATTATTAATACTGTACCTAATATATGATATTTATGTATGGAAACAATGTCAGTAAGTACAA
Source organism: Microctenopoma stevenorrisi (assembly GCA_032270685.1). Lineage (NCBI taxonomy): Eukaryota > Metazoa > Chordata > Actinopteri > Anabantiformes > Anabantidae > Microctenopoma > Microctenopoma stevenorrisi. Next base: position 3,512,877 of record JAUMTR010000026.1, read on the forward strand.
ATATTTACATGATTTCTCTAAAATAGTTTCTCAGAAGATGTTAAAAGTTCAGTGATTACTGATATTCTTATTTTGTGGTCTAATAATGATCATAAATCTCATCTCTAACAGTGAGTGTGAGGCAAAAGTATTTTCAGCTCTTATGTGTAAAATCTCTGGGGAGCAAATGGATGCCGCAGAAGAAGAGGGAAAACTATTAATGGGTGCATTTTTCTATACCCCGTGGTAGCTGAATTTAAATGTATGAATATGGAAATTACACAAGAAGCTGCAGCACAGTGACAACAGAAACTGATGTTTAACTGGTCTCTCCCAGACACTGATGATTTCTTATCTTCTGCATGAACCACCGCAGCTGTTCCACCACAAGAAGATAAACTTACATTATGTAAAGAGCCCAATTAGGTACAAAAACACTGTTACACATCTATGATTTATGTTCCTCAGTGTGCTCCGCGAGCACAGCTGCAAAACGGCCCCAGATCATCTGTGCTGCGGCATCCAGGGAGACATTTCCATTGCAGGGACCAGTGGGACATCTGTGCAGAAACTGGCCCACATTTTAATAGTGCGCTCCAAGTAGCTTCCCGTGAAGTCATCAACAGCCCAGTGTAGACGGGTCAGCGCTGTGCGAACGGTCTCCAACACTGTGACTCACTGTGACTCTGTGATGCTGCTGCTACACTACACACGTTCGCTATGATCTTCTGACCTACAGTTTAGATTTGTTTTGTCAGACTTCAGACGTTTGCAACAGAAAACTAGACGTCAGCTTTACAGTGTGGTGAATTTGATCAGCTTCTGGAAACAGCTTCACAAGAACACTCAAAGCAAGTTGTACAAATTGATGTGCATCAAATGTAATATAGGATGATCTGCAGATCTGAGAACCAGACCTGAGCAACCATCAGGGATTTCCCACAGCAGCGTTACGTTTCCTGTCAGTGAGTAAGTTGACTCTTGTCTGGCACCAATTCGGAAGAAGACTGGGACAATCTGGCAGCAGAGAAGACCTACACTGCACAGAATACAGACAGTCTGCTAGAATGAGACGCAGTAATAATTAATAAGTGGAGATCTGCACATAAATCAGGAAGGCTGGCGTTTACTGTATATCAACTCATTCATAAAGAATTCATGAACACATACTTGAGCTGAGAACGTACTATAAATTAAATATCCACTCCATCAGCCATCACAGCAGCGTTTCAATATTTGACCTATTAACATCAATAGATGATCCTAATCGTTGGTTTTTACACCGTGAGTATGTCTCAGAAAAGACAGCGTCTGTCAGGTCTCATTTGACACATTCAGACCCGGTACCCTTCATAGTGACAACTCTGTAAAGACACACTCTGCCCTGGGTGGTTGTTACAGTGCGTTCGGATCAGCTGTACAACCTGAGAGTTGCGTCAACACACTCGACTCAGTCAGGAGTTCAGTTCAGTGACCCGAGGACTGCATCTCTGCTTATTGCTGATAATGTGGTTACTTAGGCTTAAATGGGCCGTGACAGCAGGTGTCCTCTGTGAGGTGTGCCAGTGCTGGAAAATAGCTGGAAACTGTGGCTGCGGTCAGGCTGACATCTTGAGAGGAAGTGCGGGTAGTGCAGCATGACCTGAGGTGTTGATTTTACACACGAGCTGCAGAAAGCTGAGTCCTGCTCATGTGAGTGAGTGAGGCCGTGTAGTAAACGCAGTCATAACGAGACTCCAGAATCATTTTTCACTCTTCACATCTTCCTCCAGCTCTTTGTCGGCTGGCCTAAACGACAGCACCTCTGTTGGAGTCTGTGCTCATCGCTTACCTGCGTTCCCTGTGCCTGCTGGGTCTGGGCAGCTGTCGAGGGAGGAAGGTGCTTTGGCTACTCCTCAGACATCCCATGATGGGCGAGGGGGGCAGAGCGGCACCACGGGACGCAGCTTCACCCTCAGTGTCCTCAGTGAGAGACGAGGTGGAGCTTCCCATGGTGCTGCTGGCTCAGGTAGAAAGACCCTGAAGAACAAGGTGCAATGTTCCAGAGGAAAGCGTCAACTTACACATGAACTCTTCTGCCTCCTAATGACTGCTTTTATTTTGAATGTTTAACAGATACACTGATGTTTGCGCTTACGCTTTTCTACTAAACTTTAAATGAACTTGCAGAAAAACACAACACTACATATAAAAAGGTATTTTGATTGATCTCAAGCTGAAACTAGTTTTACTTTGCTCCGTTTGAAAGCATCTCACTGCGCTTTGCTTAAATGACTGTTTACATATCACCTGAACTGACGGCGGCAAAGTAGCTTTAAACAGCAATTAAAGCAACATTAGTGCCTCAGACTGCTCCGGAGACTCTTTTGTGAATCAAACACACACATGCCACAGCTTGCTTCTTCTGTATCTGAAAGATGCAGCCTCCTCCCTGCTCTCTCCACAGTTTTGTCCTTGAACAAGGACTTGAAACCAAGAGCCCCAGCTTCAGATGCCCTGGATAAGCACACACTGAGACACTAGTTGTGTCATTATATGTAGTGCCGTCCTGTGTATCTATGTATTTGTGAGTGTGTCTTTAAATGAAAAAATCCTAACGAATACAAATGTGACATTTTGCCTCCAGAGCAGCATGCGCCCAACTGAATCCCTCTGTAGCTCACTGCAGATGCTCCTCTGCTGCTGATGCTGAAGTTCCCACAGACTTGAGGTAACCTGATGCACCTGCAGTACTGCTGGCGGCTGCCTAAGAAGCTGCAGAGCAGCGTGAGGGCACGGGCGCGAGCAGCTGCGCCGCGAGGAGCGCGACCTACCTGCCTGCGGAGAGGACTGCGCGAGGAGAGGACGAGGATCGCTGCCAGCTGTCTGAGACCTGCCCGCATCCTCCTTCCTCTGTGCGCGGACATGCACAGTCACCGCTGGTCTCTTTTCCACCTGCTCCGTCAAGCGACGGGGAAAACAGGACACTTCCTGTCACGCCATTCAAAATAAAACTCCCTTCGACCAGCACTCGTTGCGAGATTTACGACACCAACCTCAATGACTGAAACACTACGAAACAATATCTCAAATCCCATATATGTCAACAAACTGACCTTTACATACAGTAAAACACAAAATCACAAATCAGGAACAAACAAAACAAACAAACCAACAACAAACCGGAGGCACTATCACTACAAGTTCAAAGAAATATGGATTTACATGTAATTATGAGATCTGATTAAAGCTAATGCAGATGTTTAAGTTGCTCGGATTATATTTAACATTTCACTTAATTATAACTCAGTTCAGTGCTTCCCAATGTTTCTCTCATTTCCTAACTAACCCGTTTCTAAGGACTGTGCGTCTTTTATTTTGAAGGCCTAATTGCCCCATCACTTCGGCTTTGTGCAGTTATTCAGACCACCTCCGCTTTATTTTCAGGGACATTTTCAGGACAGGACACGGGACAGCAGACGGAATATATCGACCTCGTATCAGTCCGAGTTCAATATCTTCTCAGTTTCACCCCATCAAACTCCATCAGAAGCCTATGTGTCCTGTTTGAATTACTGTGGATGAAAACTTATTAAAATAGCAGATTAACATTTTAGTATTATAATTAAATGAGAAAATACCTGAAGAACAACGAGGGTCTTTGAAACGGTATAATTTAGCTGACGATTAGGAATTTAAACCTTTATGCAGTCCTGAAACAGTTCATTAACCAGTCAGTAAAACAAAGACTTATATGGAACAGAAACAGCTAATACAGTTATCACTCTCTGTTTGCTCCACGAATGAATCACAATAAACTGAAACTGTGTGTATTTAAACACCATTTTAATTGACTTCAGAGACAGTGATTGGAATCTGTGACTTAGTTTATACTGATTTTACAGGTTGAATAAAAAATACTGCCATGATACTTCAAAGGTAGCATCCCTGTGTGCTGCCTGTAACTCTTTCAACAAGACAAACTCAAATAACATCATGTAATAACATAGGAGAGGATCTGTCGCGTTACAGTAACGTTAAGCGACGTTTACCACAAAATAAAACGTGACTAAAAAAGTAAAGCTTCTGGAAATAGGCCAGTGAAGCCTTTCTCCTATAGTAAGTGCATAATCATTCTTTAAACTCCTAAAAGAATGATTATGACCTAGCAAATCTTTGCGGCGCCACTCACATTGAACAGATTTGTGGGAAACGCCCTCATGAAGGCACAGATGGTCCCAGCTTCTTCTTCTTCTATGGTTCTTTTCTCCACACCTCCTCTCCAGAAATATAGGTGGCCTTGACGTTAAGGGCGTCATCAAGTAAAACCACATCTGCGAAAGACAGCAGTCATTATGTTTATGCTGCAGAAGCGTGGATACGTTAGGCGAGTGACTCCTGACCTGCGTCTGAGCCGTAGTCCAGGTTTCCCTTCTTGTGGCTGATGCCCAAAAGCTGAGCGGGATGGAGAGATGCAGCTTCAAGGGCCTCCTCAATACGGCAACCTGTTTACGGTGCACATGTAGACACACCCATAGCAAAAAGGACAACTCAGAGAACTGCTCTATTCGAATACCTGTGGTAACCAAGTATAGTGTTGGCATCAAGCTATGAGACACGTTTCTGATGGTTATTCAGAGACTAAATTTGATTATTTGACTTGTATTTTGGGTCCCTGACCACACCTCTAAAGCCACCTGATGCATTCAATGCTGTGGCTGATCAGCGTATCTCACGGTGTATGTAAAAGCTTTGCTTTCGCTGAATTGACGGCATTGTTGATTGTTAGAACTGGATCTATTGTGATTGGAACAAGAGAAATCCAATTACACAGACTGACCTGAAGCGTGTCTGAAGTGCCGTACACACATGTCCATTGTGGCTATGCTCCCGGAGAGAGTCTTAGTGCCTGAGAGACAGAGTTCAAAACACAGACATTAAATTAAAAACTCAACGTCTTGTCAATAAGACCTAGTTGAGACTGAGCTGACGTGTGCTTATGTCTCATTCTGCTGCACATTCCCAGACTGTGTCATTCCTTATTAATTTGATCTATTCAAACACTGGAAAAACACTGAGACCTGCGACGTAAGCGTGGAGACCCTGGATCTCGATGACCTGCTGACCCAGAGTGTGACGGCCAGGAGGAAGCCCCATAGCTGTGATCGCATCCGTCACCAGCACCAGACCTGAAAATAAAGTCAGTCAGCTGGTCAGAGCTCATCACTATCTTAGCATGTTAATACTGGAAAATTAGCAGTATCCCGTAGCCACAGCTGAGGCTGATGGGAATGTAATTCTTTTGGTTATCAACTTGATTGTTATTCCTCTGGTGATGGTACTAGAACAAATGTTTCCTGAGTGTTCATTCTGTGTAACTAATTCTTTCTTTAGTTGATTCTTTTTTAAACACAGTGTTAGATTGTTGTTGTTACCTGCTTACATGTTTCGGCTACAACTGTAG
>JAUMTR010000026.1:3518398-3545241 GCA_032270685.1 Microctenopoma stevenorrisi
AGAGGAAGTGATTCCGATCACGCTCTGATGAAGGCTACAGTTGTAGCCGAAACATGTAAGCAGGTAACAACAACAATCTAACACTGTGTTTAAAAAAGAATCAACTAAAGATAGAACAAATGTTATTACAATTTTTCTTGGGGAACAAACTCTGAATGAAATTCTATATAAATCCATCCAGTAGTTGCTGAGACATATTTCCCATCACAGCAGAAAAACTATACACATGTAACAGAAAAATAATTTAATCTTTATGTTACATTCTGCTTCATTATAGAAGATACAATGAGAGGGGAGAGAGGTAGCGTTTGGGGTGTGAGAGATGGCAACAGGCACGTTGTTCTATTTTTATTGCCTCTCTGAGAAAATGCAAAAGCCCGAACAAAGCAAATACCAGCTGTTACAGGCGCTGATGATGGCTCATTGGGAGTAAAAAGTGCGAGACGTCAGCTTGGAACATCAAATGTACACACGGCAGAACAAGCCATGCAGTCACACTGATGGTGTACCCATAATAATCCACCTCGCTTTAGCTTCAGAGGCATTTAGCTGTGAGCAGTTTACAGAGGTGTTAACAACAGTGGAAGAAGTTCACATCGCGAATGCTGAAACTCAGCGATCACTAACCTGAGGGGTGGGCTCTGTGAGCGATTCGTAGAGCAGCAGGGTTGGTGTGAATACCATCTGCTATCATGCCATAGTAAACCGTCCTCCCTGCAGGAACCTGATCACTGGTCAACAGACCCACGATACCAGGATCCCGATGGTGGAACTGTCCCACAGCACAGCAGAGACAAAAGCATAATCACCATCTCTATTACACTAGTGGGTATCATACTAACCAGAGAGACGTTGGTCTTGACGCACAAAAGCCAGAAACTGTTATGTGTGACCACAAGGAAACAAGTGGTTCAGTGCTTCAGTGAAAAACGGAGCATGTTCACTACAGAGTGGAACTCACAGGCAGCATGGCATTGAAGAGGTGAGTGATGAAGGAGGCTCCGCTCCGGACTGCCTCCTCAGCCTGGGACAGATTTGCCACTGAGTGACCTACAGTGAGGAAGGATTTCACAACACAGGACGACTCTTATACTAAAAGAAGACGCTAAAACAAACATCCTCACGTTAAAGACACTGAATCAGTTTAGGAACTGGCTGAGTAAGTGATGCTCACCCAACGACACAGTGATGCCCCTCTGACAGAGCTCCCTCACCACAGATTGGCTGCTCGCCAGCTCAGGAGCCAGTGTCACCATGGCAACGTTGTCTAGACCGCCATAGGCCTCCATCAGGTCCTCGATCCCCCCAAACTGGAAGGTACGGAGGTACTGCTCCGGGTGAGCTCCTTTCTTCTCCACACTGATGAACGGACCCTCCAGATGAAAACCTGACAAGACAAAGACAGAAGAGGAAAAATTCCTAAATCTGCTGATATTTAATCTATACATATCTATCCATACGGCATCCTGCTGCTGCTGGAATCACTCCCCTACAAATGCACTTCATCGTCCCGTTTGGTTAAAACTACTACTACAATTTAAATGAAACGATAATGCTCTTAGAGCTGCCACAGACAGATGTGAACCCGCACACAGACTGCAGAGCCAAGACCTGCAAGTAGCTCCTTACCAAGAACTCCAGCTCCATGCTGTCCTCCATTGTGAACTTTGACCTGAGGGAGAACCTGAAATACACATTTTGATTGTGTTGAGATCTTAGAAATAGAAAAACGAAACCAGCAGCTTGATTAAAGAAAAAACAGGTCAATTATCAAGATCACTTCAGGTCGTCATGTTTTTGTCTCATGACTTGAGTCCAACTCAAAAATATATCATATTAATAATAATAATACTTTTTCCTAATAATAAGTTTTCATCCCCATTAACATCCACATCAAGTTGACAGAACTGGATGAAGCTGCAGAGGCAATGCTACCTTGTGGTAAACCGCAGGAGGAGAGGTGACCAGCGTTGGACAGAAAGACGTCACACCATGCTCCAGGATCCTTTTGGCAACTAAAGAAATTCCACTGCCGACATCCTCAGAGGGCTGAGAGAAGTCGATGCCGTATCCTCCTGGAGGGAGAGGACAGACTGCTGAGGACATACTGATGACAATCACCATAACGTAAATGTGTGATATAAGGTAACTTTGTGTACTCTGGATGTGTGGTGGTGTTTTAAACACCAAAACTATCTAAACTACTGATCTACTGATCAGCATGCTTAGGTGTGTGTGTGGTTACCATTGATCTGGACGTCTATAAAGCCCGGGGCGATGATGCTGCCCGCGCAGTCCACAACTTTATCGGCGTAACCCTGCTCATCAAAGAACAGCTTCTCTGGATCTAAAATCCTGCCTTCACGCACCCACAGGTCCTCTCTGCAGACACACACACAGACCCGTTTGTCCCGTTGTACTTTATAACCGGTGGTATGTGTCTGTGTCTGTGTCTGTACCTCTGCAGTTCGTGGTCTCTCAGTATTCTGCAGTTGATGAACTGAGTTATAGGAGCATCAGACACGGATTTATTCGACGGCATGTCTCTTGTCCCTCAGCAGACGAGTGGAGACAAATCCACTGATCTTCATATGAAGGAAACACAGAAACCTTCATTTAACCCGTCTATATCTGTGGTTTAACATGAAGTCATTCTAATGTACAAAATTCAGCCTTAAGTGAATCCACAAAGGAAACATCTGTAGTTCAAACATCTGTATTTTCTTTTCACAGCTGTCCCCTATCGACACAGGGGTGTTGGGTTCAGTGGGATAAGTGAGGTACACAAATATTACTGTCAGAAAATAAACACCACTTGCTATTATAACACAACACAGTTTAACAACAGTGCAAACCAATGCATTTGTACTGATCAGCCTCTTGCAGGAGGACAGCTTTAGTTTTCACTGACTGAAGTGTCCAGCCACTGATACACCAGTGTTAAACCATATCTGATATCTTATCAGTGGGTGCAGCAGCTGACTTTGACCTCTGGGCTTCTTTTTTACTCTTATGGCGTTTTAGACTGTGTTGCAATAAGGAGAATAATTAATAATCTCAGTCATCGTCTTTAAAATTCTCTAAACGCAGACTGCTTTTCGAAAAATACGAACTTCTGGCGAACTAGTTGCGAAGAGAGAATTGTGCTCAACTTCATGCAGACAATTCTAAATTCTTTAATTCTTAGGTCTGACATACTTTACGTACCTTGACCAAAGGGACCCAAAGAACCTTGAGAGTGAGTAGTTTCCAGTGGTCAGTTCGGCATACACTCAATCCACAATACAAGTGATTTCAGTTGAAGTTTGAACTTGACACTGCAGCCCCCTCACGACTACGAACCCAGGCCACAGGCGAGGCGCGGTACATTAAAAAGCCTGATTTTTAAACCGAGTTCGGCAAACACATTTCGCACCTACATTTCGCATTTGTTCCCTCCGCGCTTGTGCTATGTTGTCGTTAGCAGTCAAAAACTGATCAAATTAGTGTTTTCAGAAGTGTCGTTAACTGGTGCAGAACAGAATCCAGGTTTTACGTGAAGCAGAGGAAGCGGATGAAGTCGTGTGACGGAGCGGAGCCGCAGGTCAGCTGATCAAAACAGAAAAAGGATTGAGTCTGCAGGTTCCAAACCGTCCACCCACTTTCTAATCACATTAGCTTACAGTGTTTAAAGCAAGCAAACCGTCCACCCGTCAGCCATAATGCCAGAAAAAACACTATTAAGTCACTAATAGTTAGAATATGAATGAGATATTTCCTTCACAGAATTTGTGGCCAATATTTTTCCATTTCCTAACTGGCATCATGTCATTCAGTAAGCTGGTTGTTTTTGGAAGTTCATGTGTCTTAAACCACTCATTGTATTGACAATATGACATCATGATTAACATGGGGATGAGTTTTGAAAGGTCAAGCCAGTGCATCTTCTGGGAGCAAAGGTGGGATGTTCCTGCCGAACCAACACAAGGGAGTGTTAATGTGCTTCCAACTCTTCCCTTCTTCTTAGTGCTCTCATACAATATTTACAATGCCAGGTCACAGGATATGTTTACATTGGCTTACATTACTGCGTGTTCAAACTCAGGGTGAAAGATCCGGTGCCCCATATTTGGCTCCTTACAAATGCAATGGCCTGTAAAAGCTTGAATATAACATATCTGATTTCATGACTCACTGTAAAGACGCTTTTTGGTTTAAAGGAGCTAAACGATTTTCAGTTCCCCGTCTGCTGGGACTACATGTCTTACATGTCTGTGTTGAGCGTATTTCACAGAGATGGCGTTGTGATGCCAGTAGAGGGCGCTCAATCACAACATTTGACACTCCTTCATACATACAAGCCTCACTTGACTTTTCTTGTTTATTTTTTTCATTCCAGGAAATGTATGGTATTGCATGCTAATGCTGTAATTCATTCTGTTTTACATTTCTTACACCACTGCTGTAGACTGCATGTAAGGTGCAGGCGCAGGCCCACAGCTTGTCTCACCTCACCTGTAGAGTGAGCGTGTCCATTGAGTTCAAACTACCAGGATGTGCTGCAACAAACTCTGTCTCCAACCCCCACGCCTCACGCAGTTCCCCCTCCTCATTCCTGAAAGTCAACAATAAACCACGTTTCCAGTAAGCCGGATACCACTCCAAGTCCTGCTCATCCCCTTGGAGACCACTACGAGGGCGTGCAGGACTGTGTCCCCTGACCAAGCCAGGCCACCCATGAGGAGAGAGAGAAAGAGAGAGTGTATATTTTATTTTACTATGCAAGAAAATGAGACACAGTGCAAATGTTTCTCTCTTTTTTCCTCAAAGGAAACACTTGGCATCCGCTCTGGTTTGTATTTGAGTCGACCGCTGAGGCTCAAATAGAGAAAAAACACTGATTGTGGTTTACTATATTTTACAGCCTCAGTGCCCCCCTCTTTTGTGAGCTGTGACGTCAGCATTCCCCTCAGTGCTGCGCCAGTGACACAGTAGCTTTGTTTTGGAGTCACCACATCTCATTCACGGCCGCTTAACTCCCCAGTCTGAGTCTGCTCCCTTAATCCGCTGGTTTTTAAGGCACTGAATAACTTGGCCGTTTGTATGCTCAGTCTCATGGTGGCGGGGTGCTTCTGCTTTATGTGAATTGTTGACTTGCAAAACATGTCTTAAGGACACAGAGTGACTGATGCACTGAGAGGATGACTGCCAGCAAGGTCATGGTGAAAGGTCAGTCATGCTGCAGAGAAACAAGCCATGGAAGGTGGGAAAGTGTTATATGTCAGGATTGAAATGAGTTCCAGCTACTGCCCGACAAGCCTGCCAGTATGAGCTTATCAGAGCTTATCGCAAAACACAAACAATAATAAACCATTATACAGTGGCCCCAGCGACGAGCAGCAGATGATTCTTGACTACGTGACAGAGTCTTGATCAATCATTCCACTTTTAAATGTGATTCTGTGGGTGACGACCTCCACGTGTTGAACCTGAATGAAGGAGATGTGAATTTTACATGATTGTTTTCTTCACCCTACAGCTACCAGAGTTGTGGCCTGGCATCTCTACTGGCTAAGCATTAGACTGGGATGCAGGATCGAATCCCAGCTCAAACTCCAACCCCAAACCAGGTGTGTCCCTCAGTAAGACACTCAGCGCGAGCTCCTTATATGTCGTTAGGGAATAAAAACACACCACAAGTTGCAGAGAGCTTGAATCTTTAGGCATTTATGAAGAAGTTTAATCGTAGTTTATTACTGTATTTGATTTCACATGGGTCCGATCCACTATGCAGAATTCTATATTCTATATTGCATTATATTTACACTTTCTAATACATGATATAGATTAGATAACAGATTTTACTGATCCCCTCATGACGTTGTTGCTGGAGAGCTGCATATACCACTGGCCCTGGGGTTCATGGATGACTACTGTACTGGAAACCAGCTTGTCTTACACATTTCACATATAGCAGAAATGAATGATCTTTCACATCATAAGCTTTAATGTTGTTTTGAGCCATAAGGCATAAATCAAGGTTCAGTTAATCAAAGTCTGTTTAATTCTGATTACAGGGTGAGCTTAAATCTGTGATAACTAAAAAATCCCTGGTGTTTTTACCAAACAAGACAATGAAAATGTGATTGTGACATTTTCCTGGTTTCTTGTCCATTCATCCACATGTAAACTGATGGAGGACATTGGATTACTTCAGAAGAGCAGTCCGCTGCTGTGGAGGAAGGAGGGTGTGTGAAAGAAAACAAATGATGACAGATCTAGCAGCTTAGTGATGGTGAAGCTGCACTGACTCCTGCAATGAAGGGAGAAGATAATGTCGAGGATGTCAGGTGTTGGTGCCATCAGTGCAGCTTTGTTTGCTAATGGATCTGCCTTTTTTCTCCAACACTCAAGGTCTGTTTGCAAACAATCCAGTTCCCTCAGATGTCAGAGGATGTGAGGATGTTGATTTCATGGTGAATTTTTTACATGCATATCTGTTGTCGTTGTGTGTTAAACATAAGCAGGTTAAAATACATTTCATTCAGCTTCTTTGTCTTATTTTCAGGACAGAATTAAAAAAATATATATATGATTACAATGTAAATGGTCATTTTGCATCTTATTATTTTTAAACACTACACCTTTCCTGTTATATGTGTTATGATAGTGTTTTTAAATTATATTTTGCTGTGAAGCACTATAGCAGTAAAAAAACTTTTGTTATTCTGTTTGTTATTCACGTCATGACTGAGGCTTCATCCTTGTATTTGACCATTTACTAGATTTTATAACAGCAAGTTCATTATTTCTTCCGCATCCATAACTTATTCGCTTGTCCGTTCATGTTTGCTACACTATTTGTCTTCTTGTTTAAGTTATATATTTTGCAATCTACCAGTCATTGACACTATTTTAATAGGATCCAATAAAATAAACAATAAACAGGACTAAGAAACAAATTAGCCGATGTTCAGGTTAAAGATCCAAATAAAATGTCTGACATGTACATCTGTAGCCCATAAGGTCTCCTTGTCTTTGGACCTCCCCTCCCCCAGGAGCGGCATTGTTCTGGAAAACTCTGGATCAGTCTCCTGGGTGGGGAGTATACAAGCCGTAAAGGTGGAGGCGGTGGGAGGTGGGGGCTCTTCTTCTCTTTCTCCTTTCCCTTTCTACACACCACATACTTCTCCCCCTCCACTGTCCGCCTCTCGCTGCCGTCCCGCGTCCAAGCAGCACAAGCGTGTTTGCATTCTTCTCAGTTAATAAGTGTTTGTCTGATCCTTGGTGGGGGGTGTAAAGATCACCACACACAAACACGCCGGCCCGCCCTGCCCCAACTCACCCAGCTGTGAAGATGACAGGAGTGATGCTGCGAGGGACAGACACAGAGAAGGGGGGTTTCACAGAGACACTGCTCAGCCATTAAATTTGGTAAAAACACAGTCAACACTATTTATGGATTTGAAGGAAATGTCATTACTGGACAGTGTGTAAATTAATGATGTAATATTAACTGCTTGCTTGCACGGTGTTAAATGTCTGCAGGGTTATGTTTGGTCATGGACGGGCATGTTGGAAGCTGAAACATTTTAAACTGTCACTTGACCAGAGTTTCACTTCCCTCCAGTGAAGTCAATCATTCCTTACCTACAGAGGTTATTAGATCACATATTAAACCCAAGTCTGGAGCTCCAGTGTTTTTTTATCCTCTGTTTGGAAAGCTCAGGAAATAGAAGAAAACCATTCTAAGAGATGGTGCTAAAGGAAAACTGTATTTACTTGTCCAGCCCAAAGATTTGTGTATGTCTCCATACTGTAATATTAAAAGTCCATGTGTGTCTGTAGTGTGGATCTACAACCAACTAATGTTACAAGTAGTTCCACTAAATTCAACCCAAAATGCACCGTTGGTATGATGGCTACTGCAGTAAAAAAGTAGAAATTATGCAACTAATCAAGTACCTGGACCAGTCAGTGTCAAGTTTGAAATATGGCTATGGATCAAATTCTATGGGTTAAAAGAATTGTCAAGAGGTCAAGAGATCACTGTCTTTCACAAACAAGAAGAAGGAAACAAAAAATGGGTAAAGCACTGAAAGTTTCTAGAGATACTGTTGAAAGCAAAGCCACTTCAAAGTTGCATTACCAGTAGTGGAAACCTACAGTGTGTAAAGCTTAAGAGCTTGTTATTTATACCTTTCATTGGCCTGGAAGATTCGAGTACCTGCTGCTAAGATGCTGCCCCATAGCATGATGCTTCCACCGCCATGCTTTACCATAAGGGTGGTATTAAGAGGATTATGAGCAGGGCTCTGAATATTTATTTTAGGAAAGGATAAGTTTTGTTGAGTGTTTGTTTATAGTGTAAAACAGAATATTAATCAAGTCACATTAGTAACCATTTCCACTATTTTAAGCCAATCTGGCTGCAAAGTTCAAATTTATACTACAGAGTCAAAATGTTGCATCAGCAATGTAAAAATGTAAAAAAATATGGTAAAAAACTCTTTCAAATGTTGTTTTTCCCTTTACTAGATTACCACAACTATCAATTTTCATTTTTGTGGAGGCTCAGGGAAAAACCTACTGTAACTGCAGCTCAGCAAGTAGAAGGATTCCTTTCTTTCACTGGATGGCCTGGTATGACAATGAAACACCATGTGTGTGTGCCATGTGAAATCACAAACTGCCAGCTGCTAATAAAATGTCCCATTGCAGCAGACGGATAGCAAACGAGAAAAGAGATGTGAAGTCCTAAAAGGTCACTCTCTCACTCTATCCCACGCCCACTCTCATCAAGTCATTTTTTGGATGGGCCCAAAGCGAAAACTCTCTTTGCTGGGGGTGTAAGGCTGCATCGGTGAATGGAGCAACTTTAGGCTGGAGGGCTGCTGGGAGAGGAGCTGGCTGTGCTGAGCAGCGAGGGGGTCTGAGGTTTGGGCCAGGCCTCACCGGTTGTGTGTGGAGGAGGCTTTTGTAACTGTCGCCACGGCAGCTCACCTATTGAGGGTAGAGTCTAAGAAATGTAAAGCAGCAGCATTTCAAAGCTTTCCCTCTGCTGTGAAACAAACAAAGAAATAAAGAAATCAAATTAAAGTTTGGACAGCAGTGAGTAAAGAGCAGAGAGAAAGTATCTATTGTGATAAATGCTTATGCACCAGGCCAAGCCATGCGTTGGAATCTGGTGAGTGTTGAGAAATGGAAAAAGAAAGGAACCATTAAAAGGACATAGCGAGGTGAAGGCAGACTACTATGCCCTTGTTTGCCCAGGACATTATTTTCTTTTCTCATTGAACTTGTCCAAGTCCTGCAGCCGGCTTAGTGAGTCTCCCACCCAGCATTGAGAGGCAGGCCTGGGCATGCCCGGCCAAGGTCAAACCATGGCCGCCAGTAATGCGCACACGGCTCAGCCTGCCCCCAGCTGCCACGGCTCTGTCTATGTTTGTTTGTTTTCTCCGCCGTCTCCTTCTCCTTGCTACCGAAGGGATCGCCTCCGCAGCTCTCTCTCTCGTTCTCTAGAAGGTTCGGCAACACGCACAGGTATCGAGTGACGCAGAGTCGTCCTCCACATCAATGTGACCAAGATGAGGTGTTGCTTCCCTCATCAGTCTCAGTATCTCACGGTATGTAGGGCATCGGTTTATGTTTCCTAACGGTCTCATCAGACTTCCATGTGAAACATAGTTTTAACAACATAACATTATTTTATAAATGCCATCAGATATTTCTGGGTTTCCAGCTTCATGGCATGAGAAGAAAATGATCATCTGTACTTAAATGAAACAATGCACATAGCTGGTGTGAAATGTCATAGACAGGAGAGTAAGCTGAGAGTGTTTGGTAACTGACTCTGCTATTTAGAGACCATTGTTGTGTCACTGCAATGAGTCATTAACCTTGATGTTACCTGGACAGCAAAACACTGCTGAACCCTGGAAGACAACAAGGAGGAAATCATCTAAACCTTAAAGTGTGCTCAAAGGGCATCCCTGACGTTTTCAAATAACATTTCCTCATGTCACAGTGTACGACATGTCAAATGATACAAATAAGTGTACTCTTTTATTATTTATCTAGGAGTAAGTTGTATTTACAAAAACTTTTCTCAGGAATAGTTTTTATTATGTGTTGTGTGTGAGAGCTGGATGTGACAGATTCAAATCTGGCTCCTCCAAATTTATCCTTAATTATTATACTTCATGTGTTTTTAAATTTTACTACGCAATAAAAAGTTTTTAAAAAACGGTTTATATTTATTTAATTTTATTGGGTAATTACTTAACTTAATTAGTTAAAGTTTGTATCCTTGGGCCCTGACAGTGTATTTGATGACATTTACAGCAGAACTGATCAAGAGCTTATCTAATGGAGCCTGTAACACACTGATATACTACACTAATTCGGTAGCATGAGGTGATAGAGGCTGAGGCTGCACAGACAGTCCAATTGAGAACTGGACAGAGCCGTTGAAGGTCCCTAACTCATCAGCAGGACCAGTATCTGCTGCTTTGTGGAGGAACAGGATGAGTACTGCCAGAGTGACCTTCACAGGGTCACTGGTGTGAATGTCTGTGACCAAACTATTAGAAACAGACTTCAGGGCGTCTTCTACTGGACCCTGTGCTCACTGCCTGGCACCGTGGAGCTCGACTGGTCTTGGTGTGCCAGAGAACACCAGGACTGACAGATCCAGCACAGGCGTCCTGCTTTTCACAGACGAGAGCAGGGTCACTCTGAGCTTATGTGACAGACGTGAAAGGGTCTGGAGAAGCAGCGGTGAACATTGTGCTGCCTACAACATTTGTCAGCATGATCGGTTTGGTGGGTCAGTGTTGGTCTGGGGAGGCACACAGACCTGAACAGGACAGACGGAGGGACTGGTATCATCCTGGTATCAGGATGAAATCCTTAGCCCTATTGTTGGCTCCTTCACTGGTGTGCGTCCTGGGTTCCTCCTGGTTCATGATAATTCATGGCCTTATGTAGAAAGAGTCCGCAGGCCGTCCCTGGAGGAAGAAGTGATTGATACCATTGACTGTCCTCCATTTCCACCTGACATAAATCAAACAGAACATCTCTGGGACAATCATGTTTAGGTCTGACGCTGAAGCTCAGACTGTCCAGGAGCTCAGTGATGCCCTGGTCAGGGTCTGAGAGGAGATACCCCAGGACACCATCTGTCATCTCATAAGGAGCGTGTCCTGATGTAGTCAGGCATACAAGCACGTGGGGGTCATACAAACTACAGAGTCAATAGGACAAACCTGCTGCATCAGTTTTTCAATTTCAATTTTAAATGAAGCAACATCCTCTTGTTCCTGACACACTATTCATTCCATATCAGTATGTCCAGCATTATTTTTTTTTCCAATTGAGATCTGATGTGTTCCTTTAATTTCTTTGAGCAGTGTACATACCTGCGAGTAAGTAATGTGTGAAAAAGACACATCTCATCACACACCTCAGTTTAATGAATTAATGTTGATTCAGGGTGATCTTAGGGTGATCTTACTCTTGTATCACATTCAATCTGTAAAACTCATTTGTTAAAAGTCCACAGTATATCCTCGTTTTTCCAGCAGTTTCCAGGTCTGCACTGGAGTTTAACTGGTCACTCCGAAAGTGGCTTTGTCATGTTGGTCTTTTGCTGCCTCATTCTTTCCACTAAAACACCTACAAAAGAACATCCCCCAGCATTGCCTAATGAATAAGGGGGCCCTCCCCCTGCTTCCCTGGGTATTGTTTCCTTGTTGTTACACAGAGTGTGTATTGCTCACTAAGCCTGTGATGGTTGTCAGACTACCCTGCCTGCCTGTGTCTTTGTGACAAAGAAGACAGCAGCCTGCACTGCAACACAGGACACACACACTCATGCTCTCACCAAACAGACACCCACCATCATCCTTAAGATCCTGCATACAATGATCTACAAATGTTTGACCTCACCCTGACAGCCAGGAAACATCAGCATCCATATGGCGGTGACAGAAGATTTACATTTTGTAGTGAACAGTTGTTTTAATAGATTTCAATAGATGCAAAGGGTGGTACAAAAGGGATGTTGCACACAGAAACACACATAATTAACCAAAATAAAACAAAATTCTAACCCTAAAGCCTACAAACAACGGCTTAAACGCCTGTGACTGCTGGTCAACAGTATTATTAAGTTAATATTTACATCAACCAGCTGATGCAATCTGTTGGAAACCTGCTGAACTCAAACCCAACCATCTCAAACAAACATTTTATTATTTAAGCATGGTTTAAGTAAGGCAAAGATAGTAGTGTAGTGTGTAAGGGATAGTTTAAATGTTGTGTATTCTTCTGTACGGTTCTGGTTTTGCTTTTTACTGTGTTGTATTTGGCCATGACTGCGTGGAAGCCAGTGTACAGCTGTGTCTGTGTCCTGGTTTGAGGAAGTTCACACATCATTAAGCAAAGCCGGATAGTGAATTTAAGAGGCTGCATTTGCTTAAGAACTTACAGAAACATTTTATTGATCATCAGAATCATTTCCTGCTAAGTGTCCAATCGGTTGGTGGATCAGGGGGGGCGAGTGTGACACTGGCCTCCACAACAAATGATCATGTCGATATGATAAGATAAGACCAAATCCAGCTGAAAATGTGATCTATCATTCATTCATTTATTTGTTCATTGTTCATCTACCACTTACAGCATATTTCAGTGATGCATTGATGCTTTTTGCATAAGCAGTTATACTTATTTATTTATTGTACACAACTAAGGCAAATAAGTGACAAGGAGAACAAATGTTGAATTGTAACAACTGAGAAAAAAGAATATTCCGATTTATTATTTTGCCTTTTCTACTTCTAAGTAAGAAAGGCAAAGTTGAATTTTGCAGATATTCGTTACTTATCAGCAATGTTTCTTTCAATATGCAAGGTTGTGTTTTTTCTTAAGCTAAACAAACGTTTCAGTCGGTCCTAATATTCTAACATAACATTTCCTAAAAGCATTGCTTTATATTAAAATGAAACGCCTTTTTAGACAAATGTGCCACGCTGTGCCCCCCTTTGAGATCGGCTCACCATTTCCTAATGAGAAGATAAATGCTTTAAAACTTCGTGAGCTTCATATGTGCTGTGGATTCAGAGCCGGGCTAACCGTTTCTCCTTGTTTCCAGATTTCATGCCAAGTTAGTCAACCGTGGGGGTAGGTGTGTATTTAACAGACAGACATGAATAAAGTATTGACCTTTACATCTAGCTCTCAACAAGAAAGCTAATAAAAGAGATAAATGCCTGCCTTAAGTAGCATTTTGAATCCAAGACCTTTCTTTGTAATTAAGTATTTTACTTAATGTATTGCATTGTACTTCAGCAGAAAATCCAAATTCCTCTTCTACCACTGAGGATGTTAGTTGTGAATGTGTCTTTCTGACAGAACAGAGCCTCACTTTGGTAAGGTAAGTGAACTTTCACAAAACCTCCCCTGTAATAAATCTGGGGCTCCATCCTGCCTCTCTTTCTCTCTGCTGCACCATCCCTCCACAGACCCTCCCTAATCAACCCCAGAGCCTGGGTAAACTGGTAGACCAGTAACTGAGCCTCACTCATTACCACCCCCCCACTCCCACATGACAATGGTACCAGCAGTTTCCAAGGAAACGGGCCTTTCATTAGCTGTGTGCTAAAAAAGATGTATTCCCCGTCTCTTCCCTGCCCACTTTTTCCACATCTTGGGTTTTTTGGGCGGTGGGTGGGCGGGGAGGTTGATGTGACCAATAGATAAGCTTCAACTTGTGAAGGATGCCCCAACTCTCACAGTTTACTAACAAATCTTCATTTTGTAACATTTTTCTCCATTTGAATACCAAGGAAGTTATGGGGCAACATAAAGAGACTCATCGTGACTGCTCCAGAGAACAGATATTTCCATCACTTCCTAAGCCTCTATCCATCAGAAATATAACACAATGTGCTGTTTATTAAATTATTATAGTGATGCCATGCTTCTACTACCAGTGTTGGAGACTCCAAATGTCCAATGCCCATTTAAATTTCCTAAAAACCCAAGGTTTGACATTTTCAAATAAAAAAAGAGAAACTGAGAAGACTTGCAAATCTTAACAGAGAACGAATTCTTTTTTGCATAAAACAAATGACAAGTGCAAACGACCAAAGGAAAAGGTTCTGGTTTAGTCCGACTTACGCCACTGTTTCCCTCCACCTGGTTTAATGTTGTGTGATGAATCAGAATAACATACTGAAATGCTGAATCTATGAATCCATTTATGTACCAATATTGGCACAGAAATGGGTTGTTATCACCATTATCACAATCACAACATAAGCTAAAGCCTACTCTAAATGGATGTGTCATCATCCAGCCAAACTGGGTGTTGGTCCTTAGCACTTTCAGTTTGCAGCGTTCTGGGCTGGAACAAGCAGTTAGGGTTAGCATTTCAGCAGAAGGCTCCTCTTACCTGCAGCCGTCAGCAGGACCAGGGAATAATACCTGCATCAGGTTACCGCAGGCTTCTCATCTAACCAACCTGCCACATTATAATTATGAACCCTGCAATCCAGCTGGAGAGCTAAGTCTAGCAGGTAATAGCTGTCCAGGGGGGCCTGCAGGGAGCTCGAGCTGGGGGGAAGGGGAACATCATGCTCTTCTTTCCAGGAAAAAGGCACTTGGGCTGGACATAAAGATGTTGGATCCTTCCCTACCAGGGGAGTGTTAGGTGTCCATCATACAGAGGTGTAGCGTTACAGCACTTTATCTTTGCCCTTCATCTCTCAGCCATCATTACCTCATCAGTGACCACAGGCAGACACGTTCGCTGACAGAGAGCCTGTCTATTCGCAATCCCTGGGGGATGCTGGCTTCTTCAATTCTGCGTATTTGCATTTGATTACTGCAGCTATTCATCTCACCCTCTAAACGTGAGCCACCTTGCTAATCTGTAGCCGGGTCAGACAGAGACGGTGTGGTCTACAGCAGGGCAGACAGGCAGTGATATATGGGGCCGTGGGACACTTGTCCCCGTTAGACCCCACACCGACCGAGTGAAGGACCACAGCCCCAAGTGCCATAGGGAACAAGAGTTTGACTGAGCACAGACAAAGCCCTGAAAGAGAAGCCCAGCAACCCAGAATAAAACAAGAGAATACAGCTATGCTAGCAGCTCTGAGGTCGGCCAGCCTTTGAGCTTCATGCAATTTGAGGTCATTCATAACAAAAACATGCTGGTGTTCAGAGGTGCTGTCAACCATCTTGATGAGATATAAAGGAATAGAAGAGTTGGGCATTACCTGTGGCTCTGCATAGATGGGAAAAGTCCTTCACTTTTATTGAGTACTTAATCTAATAACCGCACCAAGGTCACTGCAATCAGCAAATAGTTGTAAAGATATTTCACGCTGAACCACAAAATCCAACCTCTTGGGCCACAATAAAGGGTGAGTAAGAAGGTCATCAAAGTCAGTAGAATTCATCCTCTGGAAGACACAATTGTCTGTTTACAGAATGTCATGACCATCTATTAAGTCTTTATTGAAATATTTGAGTCTGGCCCAAAGTGGCGGAGGTGGAGTGACCCAGCTGTACAGCTAAAGCAGGGGAAAATGTTTCATTTAGACAAACAAGCTGATGTAAAACTTATTTTTTCTTTATTTTCAAAGAAAAGCAAGAAATAAAATAAAAACAGCAAAGTAAAAGAATGAATATATTGTCTCTGACTTTGCAGAACCAATCATGAGGTATGATGCCATTATTATGGTTAATAAGTGTTACTTGATTGAGAAGTGCTAATACACAAACACTTCCTGGTTGAGTCCTTTCTGCTGTCAGAGTGTATTCTCACCTCATAATACACAAAAGAGTGAAACTGGTTTCTCTAAAGTAAACTGCATGAACAGACAGACAACTACTGAATGTAAAATATAACAAGTATCGCTATACATTGATTGCACTTTCACACGTTTTAGAGGAAAACACGAGGAATGACATCTACAAAGTTGAATCTACAAAGTTGAGACTCTACAAGTCTTCATATGGAGCGATTTGTTTTGGATAGCCTGAATTCAGTGACACATATCCAAGCTTTATCAGATCTTTTGTTCACGTACCAATACGTCTCTGGATCGCAAATATCAAAAAATGTATGGACACAAAAAAAGACATTTGCTCCTTGTGACAGAAAACGCTGCCACGTTGTTGAGCCCCAAGTGTTGTTCTTGGCACATAGAAGGTCAGCTATTCATTTACAAGGCACTGTGGCCTTTCTGAAGTGAGCACTTTTAAGATCGCGATATGGTCTTTGTTAGAGAATTTCACCTCAAGCAGTTTCGTGTCCGTATCAACTTTAACTCCATGAAGCTTAGATGACTACTGTTAAGCTAGAAAGTCACAGGATATAGGAATGTAGTTACTAAGTACTTCTACAATTAATATTTCCATCTGACATGGAAAAAACTAAATTCTCTGTTCTGTTTCTTCTTGAAATATCTACCTATCCTGTATAACTGTTATTAAAGTAGGTGTAACTAACCCTAAGTACTTCAGAGGAAGGCATACAGAGAATAGCTAGTACTAATAAAAACAGTAATTCACTCCTACACCAAACATAATTTGGCAAATATCTCATTTATCTGTAGTCTGATACCACCCAGGTAAATCTTCCTCTTCAGCTAAAAAGAGCTGCAGGTCATGTGCTCTTATTTGTTTGCCCCAGCAATTGATCATGAAGTAGTCTACAATGATATGAAGACACATGTATACAATGTAAACACAGACATCACCCTGACAGGCCTAATCATGCTGGTCGTTATAACATCAAGAATTTAGAGTTAACATTGGTGTAGTGGGTGCAGTTCAAACAAAGGGATGTGAATGTGGCATTAGTTAGTAGTATGGTAATATAGGTCAAATAAAATCTTTTAAGTTATTATCATATTAGCAAAGCCTTAACAAGCTTGTTAACTGGCTGCTCGGTGAGAAAAGGGGCCCACTGGAATGTGCATAAACCAAAAATGTCTTCTAAATGTCTTAGGGTTTGCCTCCATGTTGTGGGCCCGTTGGCTTTACATTTATTAGGATTACTTAAACTAATCATTCTTGTTTCAATTTAACTAAGCATTGTACAAAATAACAGATTTCTCTTCTACAGTGGTTGTCTATAGGGAAAAGAATCCTTCATACAGAAGGATTTTTAGTTGCAACATTGGGAGTGGCCACTAGGACAAACTGTCAGCTAACCTGAGTGGCTGAAAGTAAGCAAGCTCGTCTTTAACCTTTCTTCAGTAATACTTGAACTAAACTTAAACTAAATGATTTACGATCCTGAGAGTAATGTACCAGATATAAGTAAACAAAGCAGAAATTCATAGCGGTTCTGATTTGGTCGTTTGACATTGTTCATTGATTAGTCCACACAACAACAACCTTCACATCGAAGTATCGACTCACATATTAATTTCACTGCGCTGTACCAGGTACTGTGGTTAGGCCTTTATTCTGATAATGGATTTTTGTTCGACTTAATTCAATTCGTGGTTCACCAAAGAGAGTTAACATTGCTTTGTTTCCTCGTGATGATGTGACCTGCTGCTGTACATTGTGGCATCTTTGTTCAGTAGGCATTGGGAGTCCGGCGTAAATTAGCATCAAAATGTTATTTCAAAAATACTTTAGACAACAAACGTTGCTTGAACGTATAAAATAGTCTTGGTTTCCCCAGTAGCATTGCAAGCATTGTCTGAAACGGTTCCTCAAAAGCAACCATTCCTCAAAGGAGGGTGTCTATCCGGGTGCCGGAGTCACCACCTAATGATTCTCCAAGGTCAAACAGCTGGTCCAGGTTAACGGTGGAGCTACAGAGGAAATCACTGCGGCCTTGTTCCTCCTCTTCAGGCCAAGGACTCTCCAGGAAGGCTGTGGCTAGGAAGGTCTCCTCATCAAAGTCTGACACATCATTACTCCTTTGTGTCTCCACCAACACGTGGATGTCGGCTGTCCCTGTAGGGACTTCAACAGGAGAGATGTGCGTCCCTCGTACTGTCAGATCCTCCTCCTTTATGATGGGGCTTAGAGGTTCCCCATCCTCCAAACTGAGCTCCCCACTGAGGGCTGAGTCCAGCAGGGCATCCCAGTCAAAATCTCCCTTCAGAGGTCCAGAGGTCTGTTCATCCACAGAGAAGAGTGGAGAGCTGGATCTCCGAGGGGCTTTGGTAGCACCAAATCTGGAGCTCAGTGACTGTTTCCTCTTTTGCCCAGCTCTTCCCCGGACCACCGGCCAGGATCCCAGCATGGTCCCCTCAGCTAAATGAGGATCCCAATTTTGGTCAGCCCCAGTTGCCTCTTCAAATTCTCTGAGGAGCCTTTGAGACTCTGGGTTGATGCACAGGCCAGTCTGACCTCCCATGGGGTTGCAGTGACCTCTGGACTGGGGCTGGAGGTTGATCCTGAGCCTGTTCTGTAGAGCTGGGTTGATCTGGACTGGTGGCATTCTTCTTTTCTTGTAAGCACCACTCATAAGGCGCTCAGCATACTGTGGATCGATCTTCCAGAAGCCACCCTTGCCTGGCTCATCCTTCTGCCGCGGCACCTTGATGAAACACTTGTTGAGTGACAGATTGTGTCGAATGGAGTTCTGAAAACAGAGATGCATATGTACTCACATACTGACTTTAACCAATAAGATTGTTTGGCAGTATTGTTAATATTCTAATATGTTTGAGGAGAATGACATCATGATGATCGGTCTATATGTGTAGCTACAGCCAACGGTTGGTTACTTTAGCTTCATGCAAAGACAGAACCTCAAGAACCGGTCACACCACAAAGTGGAACAGATGTAGATGATGATGTAGTGGATATGCTCACTGATAAGCTACTATAGGTAACTTTCTAAGCCTCTTTGTATTTTTCAAACGGGTATTTTTGACTCTATATACTGTAAGTATGTTAAGTTATATAAGTTATATATAAGTTAAGCAGTTTGTGGCGCTTTAGTAAAATTAGATTAATTCAATCAAAGGTTAATTCTGTGAAGGTAGTTTACTCACAGAAGGTTTATTTAATTTTTGGAAATGTGTGGATAAAAATTCACACATTTCCATCAAAGGTCAATTTGGTGCAGATAAGTAGCCTTGATTTACATTACCTGAAGTGTTCATACTTTGGTTTTATAACAGATTACATAGATACATAGACACAGAGAAGCTGGTATGTGGATTTTGTTGCCATTGGTTTGAGCCGATGTGTAAAACTATTCCTTTAAACAGATTTCCATTCACGTGTAGCAAGGCAGGAAGTACAGATGACAGAGCACCATGCATCACATTATTACCCTGTGTACCCTTGCATTCATCCAGCCTCCCCTTCGCTGAAGTCTAAATAGAGCAGTGACCTAATGACCTTTGTTAAATATTATCTGCCCCATGTATTGCTTTGCAATAACAAAATGCTCTGAAATGTGTAACTCAGACTCTGTAACACCAGAGTACAGCTAACAGCTTCATCAATCATTTATCCAGCAAAATTAAACTTTTCTTTAATTCCTGCCCTTCTGAGAGGGAATCTGCTGCCCCTCTGTTCAATCCTCCATTACTGCTTTTTGCTCAAGCACAAGCAACGGTGAGCTAATGAGAGAAAAAATGCACGATTCACATTTTCTGTTAAGGTTTGGTGCAAAGGAGAAAAGCACTGTTGGCCTCGGGAGTTATTAATTACACACAGCCAAGTCACCTCTCAGTATTCTGTTCTTCTAAAATCGATTCTTCAATGTGCAAAATCCTATGTCCAGCTGAGATGTGGAGCAGAAAACACTGGGGCCTCCAGAGAGGCATGTACACACAGAGGTGAATGCGTTGGAAGTGACAGATCCGTTTCTAAGAGGAAATAGTTTGTACAGTGTGTGATGTAACGTGTGGGCACTTACCTGCCAGGTGGGATCAGCGTGGCGATAGTAGCAGAAGTTATCAGTGATCCACTTATAAATGCAGGACAGAGTGATCTTGGACTTCTTGCTGGCCTGCATGGCCATACAGATGAGGGTGGCGTACGAGTACGGCGGCTTGATGTGCGCGTTGGTCTTGTAGTCCACCTCATCGGGACAGTGACCGTGCGCCACGATGCCGGGGAGCGACTGCAACCTGCTGTAGGCTGCGGCTGTGGGCTTCCCCGGGGTCAGTGGCATGCCCATAGAAGCGGGGTCCCCGGCCAGAGGTGAGGCTGGGGCGTCGGAGCCCAGCTGCTGGTGTCCGAATAGGTTCGGCTGTTGGTGGGCTTGCTGCGGCACATTGGCACCGAGGATGGAGAACTCCTGCAACCACTGCAGGCTGGTCAGGCTGTCGTCCAGGTTGACGGAGCTGCTGCTGCAGCAGCTGCTGTTGTTGTTGCTGACACCGTCCCGCTCCTCAGCCTGTGCAGCCGCGGATACCACCTCCTCCTCCAACTCCACAGAGCCTTCGGGCCAGGGGTCGGTACAGCTCAGGGACAGCATGACTCTCTCCGCTCTATTACCCCAGCCCTGGTCCTCCACCTGCCAACGCCTGAGAGGACCGAAAATATACACCCAACTTAAGCAAAGTAGGAGAGGACAAGGCAGTGACAGCCCTATTTGAAAACAGAGAGCCTGTGTTTGCGTGAGTAAAGTGACACATTTGTAGATTCCCATTCAAATCCAGTGGCGCGTCTGTCACCTGGATGTCTGCTGGACAAAACACTTTGCACATAAACTATTCTCAAACATCGAAACGCACTTGTCTTTTGTTCCTTTTTCTCTTCAGGTCTCAGAATTTCTTGAAAAAACGTCCAGTGCGCACATCATGCTCAGCGGAATGTAAAACCTTTAAGCCCACATTAGGTTACTAAACAACCCCATCAAATGTCGCTATTATAAAAATTAATGGAACATCTACTGTTGTATTTGAGATTATGATCCACATATTTGTCAGTGCGCAAACGCCATTTTACACATTTTACGACTTTTATTTTGATTAAATATATAGATTTTATTTTGCAGTCGTATCTATAATGCAAATGAATGATATAAACAATTAAACCAGTCTATTATATTATGTATTATGACATGACAATATCCAAACAATTTTGTCACACCTTCCATGATGATTTCTTATCATTTCTTATGGTATTTATATGAATTTGTCTGGAGGAGGCTCGTCTGTTAATGGCCTCCAGAAGAAGTGAACTTCTTTTTACAAAATGATCTGATGAATGAACACACAGACTTACCTTTTGTCGGCTGTATTGTTGAGACCTTTAAATTCCCGTGATGTTCACCCGCAGCCTGCTTCTAGTGCACCTGTTGTCGACGTGAGACCGAGAGGAAGAGAGAAAGAGAAATTCCCGTGGACCCCGCTGCGCGCTTCTGTTTCTCTGCGAGCGTTTTTTTTTATAACTGGTGTCAGCGGGCTGCAGGATCCTTCGGGGAGGCAGTTTAATACCTGGTGCAGGAGGTTTGTCTAGCAACCATAGAAACGGTACACCCCCTTGTAAACAGCTTCCCGCTCCTCCATTGGCCTGCTCGTTTCTATAGCGCTTCATTTTTAATCACTCTCAAGTCAACTGTGGCCACTGCAGGTTCTCAAGCTGCGGCCCGATGACCCTCCAGGAGACCCGGTTCGATCTGCCACGAACCTTAACAGCAACAAAAACAAGTAGTAATACTGCATCAAAGATTCATATCTGTGAAGGTTCTCAGTCATCCAGGTCATGGTTATTTAAAAAGTGGAACATCAAAGTCCGAGATTTAGAGAAGTCCACTTGCTGAGATATTAAAGATTCAGTACACAGTACAACTACAACTTACTCATCTCATGACGTCTCAGCTCAACACCTTATGTTGTAACTAACCCTCTAATCATAAGAATAATGATGATAATCACAATAATCATAATAATCAAGTTATACTTACAACCCATCCACGTTTTTAGGAGCTGTGTTCTGTCTGAGGACACTACAACATGTGGCCAGGAGTTGGTAAAATGCTGCTGGAGCATTAGTGATTTGCATGAAATCTCAGTCACAGGAAACGCAGAGCCCGACCTTTTAATGACAGTTCAAATACCGTATGTTGATAATACATTCAGTACTTTCACCATACCGTACCTTAAAAAGTGATAACGGTTTTCCATATGTACCTCTGACAGCAGGACTTCTGTGTAATGGAATACTATGTTTTAACTGGAGCAGAGCATCTGAATTCCTCCACCGCGGCTCTGCTGGCTTGCTCATAGGATGATACCAAAGAGGAACACACAGTTCTGGCAGCATCATCTCTGAATATATTAAGTGAGGAACAAAGTAAAAGTTGGACTCTGAGTCTGAACCTGCTAGGGGTGTGTGTGTGTGTGTGTGTGTGAAGGAATGTACTTTTGTTCATAGGACAGAAAAGGAGAGAAAGTCAAAACAAAAAGGTCTGGCCCCCTCAACGTTGTATTAGTGTGGCTGAGTGGTTTCCTGAGGCCCTTTACAATAGAAACTGTAAAGCAATAAAAAGGCTTCCTCATCTCTGTGGTCCCGATGTCCCCTCGGTGCTGGACATGGAGCACCGTGTGCTGCTGACAGTTACTTTTAATGGGTTAAACACTCCACAGAGACTCACGACTGCTGCTCTTACTTCTTTCATCAAGAAGAAATCCTATTGTGTCAACTCACTGTAATGTCTGTGAGTCTAAAACCCGATTTTTTTCTTATTTATGTGTGCTAGAGCTCCATTAGCCACGCCACTGCACCGCTTGACATGTTTCTCTCTCATGAAAAACGTGAGACTTTTTAAAAGAAAAACAAACAAACAAACAAAGAGCCATAGTCTGCAAAATGTTTCTTGTTGTGGAATCGATTTTGGTGCCTGTTAAAAGGTGGTGGTCATTCTGCGCTCTTGAATAAAAACTGTAGATACTAGTAAGGTAGTAAATGCAAGTCATTGCAGGTTTTTGTTATGGTATATAATGGGATTTGTTAATAGTAACAAAAAGTAAAATATATAAAAGATGATCTTATTCAATTCAATTCAGTTTTGTTTATATAGCGCCAAATCACAACAGAAGGTGGTTTAAGACCTTACAAATAATAGGTAAGTACAAAATAATATGGAAAACCCAACAGTCTCAATCTATTATGTCTTATTTAAACTTAGTTTATTAAAACTTAGTTTACCTATTGTCTGTGGTGGACGCGCTTAAGCAACACAATGGTGTTTAAGTGTCAATGACTTCACTTGATTCCTTTAAGCTTTCTATTGTTGCTGCGTCTCGAGGTATTTCTTTAGTGCATTGTGCATTATTCTGAGCATACGTGTATATAGATAGATTAAACAGACTGTTGTATATGGTTGATGTGATGAAAACAAACATCTGTCATTAACCAGTAACTACTACTGTCAAAGAAATGGTGCAGTGTAAAAATACATTTTAACAGCAGAAAAGGTTGATTTGTATACTTTCATTTTTTCTTACTTCATTTTAGCTTGAAATTGCCGTGTTGTTACTACCAAGCTATTCACTCATCAGTTAACATTTATCTCTGGTAGGATTTATTTACTTTTTTTAAGGGGGTAATATTCATGTTGCTCACCACAGATGTGCAAATAAAGATGGTTGTTGATGTTGGTGAACACATTACCAACATATCGCCTGACGCCTTGCTATGAAATACTTTATACTTTATACAATAGAAAGGCAAAATCCATTTCATGTTTCCCGTGACGACTGAAGGATTATGTTGCTCACTTCTAAATGTGTTTCTTTGTTTAGTTGAGTTTTTAATTTGTTTTCAACATAATGTTATTTCACGGCTGGTAAATGTTTCATCTCTGCAGCTGATGATATATTTTATTATTCTTATGTGTTATTTTTTCATGTCTTTGTCAAACCTATTAATAAATAAATAATATGATTAACTGACAAACTCCGCTCAGTACCCGAGGAAATGCATCCAACCAAGGTCAAGACTGGAAGCTCACCTGCTGGGCCTGTATTTTACTGTCATTGTACAGGGAGTAAAGGACAATAAAACCCATCGAAGTCCAGTCAAACCAGTAAAACCTGGCTACATGAGAGAGCAGGTCCTGGTCTTTATTTTAACCCTCACACTCCCACAACATTCACCTCAAATCACAAGTCATTGTTTAAACCCTACAGACTCCCTCCCCAGTCCCATCACATCACATCCTGCAGAGGTCAAAGGTCAGGGTGGCAGCACCTCAGAGTGGAGGTTCAGAGAGGTTCAGACTGACCTCATTACTCAAAGGGAATATGGAAAAAGACACACACATGCTTTACACAAGACATAAACACATAAAAACAAATTACTGCATCCATCCATCCATCCATTGTCTTCCGCTTATCCGAAATCGGGTCGCGGTGGGTGCTGGAGCCTATCCCAGCTGCCTTCGGGCGAGAGGCGGGGTACACCCTGGACGAATCGCCAGTCCATCGCAGAAATTACTGCATAAAATAAAATAAAAACTAAAGGATAGGGTGGACTTACTTTTATTTGACCTCTTAAAAATATTAAAGGAAAAACAGTTTGTAAAAAATAAATGAAAAAAATATAGTTGTGACATGTTTAAATGTTAATCTGTTTTTAAAGTCAGTGTGTGTTTGGTTTATTTTCAATATGTTTATTATGTAATGTTTTATTTACAATTCTGTTTTAATTGATTGTGTGTCTTATAAATAAACACACCTATTCAAGAATTATGCAAATCATGAGAGGTCGGGAGAAGCGCAATGTATGCTGTTCAGCATTAGTACTTGCATTTTGACAGATGATGGCGCCACAAACCACTTAATGAAACATACCAAGTAGTATTTACAGGAGAACATGCAGACCAGGGCTGTCCCATGTTACAGGGTTTGCAATGTTACATCATCATTGTGACTAATCTGTTTGAAAATCAGTGCACTGCAGTCTCTGGACAATCGAAGGGAAGCGTCATCCTGTTACTTATTTTTTATACGTTTTTTACCATTTTGTGGTGAACAGGAAATATTCAGCTTGTACAACAGCTATTTTATTAGTTCATATACGATAATAGTTTGCCTTGATCATGATAAACGTATCAGCTCGTAGCATGGCACGTAACACCACTGATCAAGTAAAGCTGTTGTTTAAACCTTCATTACACTTGTGCAAACCCTAAATTCTGTGTTTTGTTCAGGCAGTGAGATGAGAAGCGTTGGTGTAACAGATGACTAATCACAAGCAAAAGTCTGGATTACGAGAACAAACTCTGAACACAAAAGGATTAAAGCACCTCCCTCCATCTCTCCTTTACAGGACCCCCATGCTGAAAGAAACACACAACAAATGAATGAAATAAAGTTCCTTTATTGTCTGCTTCCTTTTTATGTGTCGTCATGATTTGATCTTAATATGGCCATTTTCATCTGAAGTTCTCCTTGTAGTCATTTAAACTCATTTTATGCCTCTTTTGTGGTTGTTTGTGTGTGTTTTAACTGAGCTTTGTGAAAACATACAAGAAATATAAACGTTATACAGCTTCAAACCACCACCAGTCCATCAATGACCAGAAATTGTTCTGCACCTTTTAACTCTATGGTGCCCCTAGTTTTCTCTTCAGCCCGTCACAGTTATGAACTGGGTGCTGATTCACACTGTATCAGGGTCAACACTAATGTAACTACACATGAACGGAGGAGGAGTCATGGGACTATCCATGTAAAGGGTACCAGCATGTGATACAGAAACAAACATCCTCGGAGCCCCCGGTGACAAGGTCCAGTTTGTACAGACACATTAGAGTTAATCATTCACTCCTGAACCTAAAGACGACCCCGCCTCTTTGCTGTAGGTTGTTGTTTTGATGGCAAAATGACCCAGAGGTGAACCTTTAAGCAGTGAGAGAGCTGGCTGAGAGGGGCTGTATAGCTGACAGAAAACAAATGAATGAATGAATGAAAGAACACGCAAACACATGCACAGCTCAGTAAATATTTACTAAAGAAC
Organism: Microctenopoma stevenorrisi; assembly: GCA_032270685.1. Taxonomy (NCBI): domain Eukaryota; kingdom Metazoa; phylum Chordata; class Actinopteri; order Anabantiformes; family Anabantidae; genus Microctenopoma; species Microctenopoma stevenorrisi. The sequence continues at coordinate 3,544,349 of JAUMTR010000026.1, forward strand.
TCACTCCAATAGTGTCGGGCTTTATTCCACTTCATTAAATAAAAAAATCTGTATTCTATTTCCTTTACTCCCTCTAGATCTCCACCTTCTACTGATATCTTTACAACCAGTTCAAACCATCCCTGTTTGATCGCTTGATAAACACATGAGCAGTCACGCTCTGTTTTTATTAGCCCAGATACTGTGAATCATTATTTAGGGAATGCTTTCAGATCATAAAACAGGGGAAGACATGGTTTAAAGGATTCATATATCAACTTGTACTCAGTGGCATTGACAATGACAGCTGTTCTTCAATAGATGTGACAATTTGTTCCCACCCTTCAGCCCACTGTTGAGCAGCACCAAACACAGTGCAGGTAACGTCCCCTTCAGCGATACATAATAGATAGGTTTCCTCTGTCACATGCGCTTTCACCTGCACCACAGCTGAATTATTCAGCCTGGTGGTAGAAGGAGAGATGAACAGGCTGCAGGCCACGGGCGGCACACAGATGATAAGAAGAATTGTGTAGAACCTTTGGGTTCTGTCAGTGCTCAGTGTGTACACCTGGCCATAACAAACCTTTCAGTTTAGGAGGATGACTATGTCACGATAAGTAAGGCTGACTTTGAAATAGGCCTCAAAGAAAAAACACTTTCAAAAGCTGCACATATTATTGACAATTATTTGTAATAAGTTCTCTGATATTTGTTTAATTTCACCAGCACTGTCCCATGGTTTAGTCATTCATTGCTGTTTTATGCATGCAATAGCAGTAATTTCATGGTGGATCATTTATTTTTGGTTGGCTGAAGATTCCAGTGTTAAATGTTTTATCCATCCATCCATCCATCCATTATCTTCCGCTTGGTCCGGGATCGGGTCGCGGGGGCAGTAGCCTAAGTAGGGA